>NMRB01003498.1:48548-58626 GCA_002633025.1 Notospermus geniculatus | reverse complement strand
GCGAATTATCCGGGGGCGAGTTATCCGGGGCCGAATTATCCTAGGGGCGAATTATCCGGGGACGAATTATCCTAGGGGTGAATTATCCGGGAACGAATTATCCTAGGGGCGAATTATCCAGGGGCGAATTATCCGGGGGCGAGTTATCCGGGGGTAAATTATCCTGCGGCGAGTTATCCGGGATAAAATTATCCCTTCCGACAACCGATCCTCGCTGATATGTTGAAAAACTATTAAAGGAGCTGGACGTCCAAGTTGTAAACACTCACTCACTGGTTCTCTATCCACGCGACGCCTGGGGTGCTGCCACCTATTGTCGGTGATTTGTACTGACGTGAATATCGTGAGTGAGTTGCATTGGACCGGGCACCAGTCTAACGATCACTCGGCGCTACTGGTGCTGCCACCTTCACGAAGGAATAAAACTAGTTTGCTGGCCACTGTTTGTAAACAAACCATTTGTTTACAACTTGGACGTCGAGCTCCTTTAATGCCTAGTGAAATCAACAATCTGAATACATGTTCTTCTAATAAGTTGACAGCTCCCCATCGAGCTCTGTTCTTTACCTTCGCATCCGAAATGCTTGCAGAGAGCGATACTGATTCTACAGGGTGTGGAACATGGACGACACCCTGGAATCATCGGTTCGAAGTATTCGTAATGACCACACTCCATCTTGCCCCTGTCCGAGAAAAAAAAGAAGATGTGCCTGATGACAATAACTCCTAATATATTTGAAAACAAATATCTTAATCATACTACGTGTATTTGAACTATCCATTTCACAGAGCAGTCAGATGTCTGTTCCCATTCATTTTTTCAGACTTGATGTATTTTTGGCGATTTAAGCATAGAAATAGTGCTGTACTAATTTAGTGAATCCATAGACTATTCTCATTCATGAGGATATTATAAGTCAGTGAGATAATCTCACTGATATGATCTCAACATAATATACTCTAAACTCCCACTTGCACCGAATCGGTAGATGTCGTCCTGGGTAACCCTAAAGTTTACCCAGGGCCAACCTGGGTAACCCTAAAAGTTACCCAGGACGATCCTGGGTAAACTTTAGTGTACTCAAGTTTACCCAGTTTGAAATTCGCGCACTTTTTCACCTGCGGTCGAGGATCTTGAAAACGTTACTTCAGTCATATATCAGTGCACGAAATCCATCAAATCGGCAAACTGGGTAAACTTTAGTACACTAAAGTTTACCCAGGATCGTCCTGGGTAACTTTTAGGGTTACCCAGGTTGGTCCTGGGTAAACGTAGGGTTACCCAGGACGACATCTACCGATTCGGCCCCACTTACATGTACCTGTCCCATTCCTGAACTCGGAAAAAATGACCAAATCCTAGGCCGAAGATATTGCACGCCGTCATTCTTTGCCAGGCTCGGGAGTGGGACAAGTAAGTGGACGGGACATTACTGTTTCTGACCATAACCCCACCTCATTATCTTCAACTCAGGATTTAGTCATTTTATGATTTTAGTCATAGGATTTAGATTAACTTGGGACAATAGTGGCTAAAAAATTGAGAGGCCAGTGGAAATAATAATTCTGGCAACTCGTCCGACAATCGAGGTCATGCTTACGACTGCAGCGCCGCTTAACGTCTTCTTAGCGGGTATTCGAAAAACATGGACGATGGACGGTCGATGATGGACGATGGACGACTCCTTTCAGCATCATCAATCTCCACGGCCTGGATGATAATTGTCTCATTTCCGACTCTCAGCGCCGAAATGGCCGACTTGGTGGGGCCTATTCATACCATACATGCACTATTGTGTTCATTAAAGAGTGAATGAACATTCAGATCCAGAAACCGAAGTGTTAGGCCTCGCCTAGGCCGTAGTCCAAGTCAAAACTTGAAGAATCATAACCATAAACTACACACAATCATTCGCTCCAAAGATGTTCAGAACTGAACCCACAATGATGTACTTCACCATACTGAGAATAATAAGAGTGTAAGAATCGAAGTATGAACACTACTAAACAAGCTACCAAGAGGTATTGGGCCGTATTCAAAAAGGGTGTTTAAGACTTAGACGAGTGTAACTTCGTCAATTACATGGTGGGAGTGTGTGCATTCAGTGAATACACGCGTCTAAGCCTAATAAGAATCCATTCACGCGATTTTCGTGCCGCGCGATGTCGCATCCTTTGTCCACGACCAACGCGGCGGAAACAAACAATGCTTTCGAGCGTCTGCGGCAAGAAAACCGCGTGAATGGATTCTTAGCCTTGATGATTACCCTATTTAAATACGGTCCGTAGTGTGGTTGATATTCAGTGTAAATCATGAAATAAAGGATAGCCTCGTACGAGGCCTACAGCTCCTAAACCCTTGATAATTTACTATGGGTCCCTCTTGAAAAGTTGTAGGGTTTGGTCTTATCTCCCTATTCCCAAATTATGGTAGGTGTAGCTTTAATTTTCAGCCCTTTCTGGCAAAAATCCTACTGTATGGTTGCTTACCGGAAGAGAAGTCATGAAAATGAAATGCACCCGGGATGTTATTTTTTAAACCTTGCACGATATTTTTTTGATTTGGTACAATTTAAATTCTTGCGGGGCAATTTTTACGTAGGCTTATTTTTTTCAAATCGATGATGTTTTTTATTGTTTTCTGAGAATTTAATTTTTTTACTATAATTTTCTAATCCTCAACGAAAAATCAGTCCTGAATAATTTCCACTTCGGCATTCCGTAGTTGATGGCGTCATGGGTTTTGTGGTCACATGTTCCTGGCATATGCAAACTTTTGTTCTGGCATATGAAAATGTTTTCTGGATATATTACACGAATTTTCAGATTATATATGAATTATTTGCTGGTATGTCTTTTTTCTTCTTATTTATATGTAAAATTTTTATTTCATATTTTTTTTGTCTTGTGTCATGTATATTGAAAAAGTAGCCTGCAATATCAAATACGATCTTGCAATATCAAAAATACATGTACGGTCCTGTAGTCATTTTTGATTTGGCTTGCCATAACGTGTGCTGCCTTCCGACCGAGACAGAGGCGCCGAGCAGGGTCACTGTTGTGTTGACTAGCACAGCATCAACATGAAATTAAAGTCATAACTACACACGCAGCCCTACGATAAACTAAACCAGGAGACTTCTCTAGCGATGACTCTATCATGCTTGTCAACAGAGAGCATTTGTGGCAGAGACCCCGATTTGGAGGCAGCCTATGTCGAAATGAGAGAATCATCCAGAATGATGGGAACAGGGGGCGGTGGACCAGTGTGGGGATCATGTTGGAAGTGGGCAATGTGGACCTCTCCTCACACCCGACAGCTTTACTATAGCTGTCGAGTGTGAGGAGAGGTATCTACGTGTTTTATTAGCCATATACCAGCCTGATGGCGACAGGGTTCTCGAAGTGACGTTTTGTGGTGTCAGATCATGCAGCGAGAGCGGAGTTGCTGCGGTTTTCGGTAGGGGAAAGAAAACAAAATAGCGGGACAAGCACAGAAAACGTATGTGAAAGAAAAAAATGGGGAGAAAAAAATTCTTCCTCCAACCGGACTCGACCCCACGGATGTCGGCGGAAACCATTCATTATACCAAAAATAGATAAAGACCAAAAATATACCACTCTGAAACAGCCCAGCCCAAGGGTTTTAGTTATTTTTTTAAATAATAGATGGCGCATGCTCAAAAAAGTTGCAAAAATCTAAAATCTTTTGGCACTAAAATATAGGCAGGGGCACAAGGAATACTAATCACAACTTTGTTTGCAAATCCATGCATTCCCTAATGAGTAATTAGCAATTAAAGGGTCCTGCGCCACCTATATTTAAAAAAATTAACTCAACGTGCTGGTCCATGCCAGTCTGAGGTATAGTCATCTATTTAAAGATTGATATCTCTGAAACTAGTAGATGGATTTGATTGAATTTTATACTGCTTGTAGCCAGTGTCTAATTCTTTGACTTGGTGCAGTAACTTTCAGATCTTCCAAGTTTTTAGGGAGACAGCTGCCAATTTTACGTTTTTCAACGTTGAGAGTGGTACATTTTTGGTCTTTATCTATTTTTGATTATACCCATGATGTAACAACTGGGCTACCGGGATCGCCCGACAACAGGGAATATTAGTAATACAAATGAGGCGATGGCCTAATTCACAATTTAATCGGCTTATAAGGAATAGATTGGACGGAACTAAGTAGGTAACGAATTTAATGATTTTTGGCATGCCCTCGTTATTTCTTAAAACAACGTTCAGCTCCATTGTAACCTACCTTACTAGGCAAGCATTAGGTGAATAAGCATTAGAGTAAGAATCCATTCACGCGATTTTCGTGCCGCGTGATGTCGCATCCTTTGTCCACGACCACGCGGCGGAAACAAACAATGCTTTCGAGCGTCTGCGGCAAGAAAATCGCGTGAATGGATTCTTAGCCTTAAGCCGGTGACAGACTAGCGCGACGCCGCGCGGAGCTAAGCGTTTTCTTTTGTGTTTTCAGGCACCACTGAGCACTATGTGCAGTGAAGCGCAAAAACACAAAAGAAAACGCGTCGCTCCGCGTCGCGTACGCACTAGTCTGTCACCGCCTTTAGACTTATATGCGTTGGAAACAGTGACAGGTTCCGAGCGTTCTTCCGCACACTTTGGAAGCCCTTCGGCGAGCTCATGAATATATCGTCGTATACGTCATCAAATTGAGAACTATATCGGGTGTCCCAAAAAAAGTGAACCGCTTTTTTAGACAAGTATTTTCTCAGCGACAGATGAACCGAATTCATTGGAATTTTTCGCAGAGTAACCTTAGGGTATCATCAACAAGCCTGCGAAATATCTAGGAGGTCGGTCGCAAATTATGCGAGCATTGTCAAATTCAAAACAGCATGTCAACACCTGCATGAACATGATGAAGGTCACATTGCATTAGCTCTGATATTGGATTTTTTGACATGCTGTTTTGAATTTGACAATACTCGCACAATGTGTGACCGATCTCTTAGATATTTTGCCCACTTGTTGATAATAACCTGAGGTTACTCTGTGAAAAATTCCAATGAATTCGGTTGATCTATCGCTGAGAAAATACTTGTCAAAAAGCGGTTCACTTTTTTTGGGACACCCGATATAGTTCTCAATTTGATGACGTATACGACAAATTTTTTGGGTTATTTTTCGCCTGTAAATCATATTTCACAACAGCTTTGAAAGACCCACCCGACTTGAACAGCGTTGAATAACCTTCCGCAGGCCTCTATAAGGGTAATTCTTCGGTAACGGAATTACAATCAGAGCAAAATTTCGTCATAATTTTAGCTCTAGGCCCTTCACAGTATGTAATACTGGGATGAAACCAGTCGTATGGGTTGCACATCAGTCCAAACTATTTTTGGATGGGCTCAAACCTGGTCTACTATACAAGGTGGAAGAGCAGTGCTGCCCGATATGTCGGTAACGGAATTACGGCAGAAAACTGCTTCAAAAAGTGTCCAATTTTAAAAAAATTCTCCCCCATAACCTCAAGAATTTATCATTGCCCTAATAGCTAAATATTACTGCTAAGGCCCTTAGCTGTAATTTAAGATATCAATAAATGTGAAATCCTCATACACATTAGAGAAATTGACATTCTCCTGAGGTAGTGTGCGGTAACGGAATTACTGAACGGTAACGGAATTACATCTTCTAAAACGAAGGCTACACAAAGGCTAAAAAATGGGGTTGAGCCATTGCGTATGGTGTAACACCTGTCCATTATTCCTCAATCATGTCTTGTAGATTCCAAATAAACTAAGATGGCATAGTTGTATGCACTCGTGGGCGTGCATTGAGGCTTGGAAAATAGGCATAAAAACAAGGTCAGTGAGGAGCATTCAGTGCAAAAATGATGATTTTTAATTTTCTTTATTTCTTTATTTCATGTCGCTATTTAACTAGAAATGCTTTGCATTATAATTTCAAGTGTAGTTTCCTGCATATCCAGGATTTTTTGCAAGGCAGTCTGAACCACAGTGTGGAAGATGTAACTACAAATGTGATTTCTCATTAGCTAGTTTCTGCTGAAGAACTGCCCATAAAGAAATTTCGCCTTCAAACCGCATAGAACGACCATTTCAGCAGTTTGTGGTCAGGAGGTCAGATTTCGTCTCTAAGGTGGTATGAATCGATGTGACCCGCCTCAGTGTTTTGTCGCGCTTCGCGCATTTGCAGCTCCGCGGCGTTCAGGGTCCTTGCGTCCAGGCGGTGGAGATCGATGATGCTGAAAGGAGCCGTCCATCGTCCATCATCCACCGTCCATCGTCCATGTTTTTCGAATAGACCTTCTTAGCTACGACTCGAGATGACATCACAACGACGGAAGGTCATGAATAACGCAGAAAGGGTAAATGTTGTCCTGGGTATATACAAAGATTACCCAGGATCTCAATCTCCACAAAAACAATACCCTGGGTGCACTTTCGGTAGCCGACCGTCACCCAGCATCGTAGTATGACACCTGGATTCGAGGTTGTCTCGCCTGTGGTCACGTGACCGCCGGAAGAATGTCATGAACAGCTACACTCAACAAGTACCACGGCGCGAGACCGCGAGATTCCACGGAATTTCTAAATAGGACTCGTTCCTAGGCACAGATTGCGGAAGCTGGGTGATGTTCGGCTCCCGAAACTACACCCAGGGTATTGTTTTAGTGAAGACTGAGATCCTGGGTAATCTTTGTATATACCCAGAGTAAACGGAACCAGAATTCGAGAATTTGGCGTTGGCAATGTTATGCCTTTATTGGTGAAGATATAGCCTAAATCAATTTGGCCTAATGTTTGGAGGACGTGAGAATATTAAAGTCAGAAACAATGATGTGTAACAACTATATATTTGCATCGGGTTTTTCGATGATGAAAAACCCGATGCAAACCAACCGACGCGACGAAGTTTTGACGAACGTCAGGCCTACATGTAGTTGACGTCACTGGGCTTGGTGACGCCACCCTGCCTTGATGACGCCACGCAGGAGAACTGCACTGGAGCACGACGGGAGGAAGCCTGATTATGACGTCATAATCATGCACAACGTTACTATGGTGTGCTTGGCGACATCAGGGCGAATACATCTACTTGACGACTGCGGTCAATTATGACGCCATCACCTCAGGTTTAATTTCATAAAATCCTCCTTAATTAATTACCTTTAAGTTCATTTTCCAAAAATTTCTAATTGTGGGCCATTAATTCAACCATATATTCATTCCACCAGTTGAAAGTGCTAAAAATTACACCGTATGTGAGATATTGTACACTGAAGTTAGACACGGCTGTCAGAACTATATAACGAAACGATGACGGTGTTCCACATCTGCTGTCTGCGTGCTGCGCATTGGCGCCGCTACGCGGCGTTCCGGGAACGTTGCGTCCAGGACGACGTTTACCCTTTCAGCATGAATAACAACCTGTTTGTTTTGTAACGTCTTTATTTGTGCTTATAACCGTCCATACACTCGTCGAGTTTTCGATCCTGGGTTGTGCAAGACGATTCCATCGCGTCGGACTTTGTTGGCGATTCGGCTTTATAACGTGAATAGGTTAATAAAACCCCGTCCACATTATGCGACGAAACTGTTTGGAACGAGTTGGTGTTACACATAACCTCGTCAAATGACAAGAAAAACATACATTGTATGTTTGTGGCAGTCACAGCTGAGCAAGTATTGGTCGTTTGTCAATACATATGTAGTAGAACTTACCATTTCCCTGCGAATCGTAGAATGTCGTAGCCGAATCTTCGCTTGATGACTTGCTAACAATTTTATAAAACAAGAATACGAATATTGCACTCTTCATTCTCTCTTTCGAAATTAGTGCATTAACTTATCTCATAACTGTGCAGATGCATTGAATGCGGATGCATTGAAAAAAAGTAAATAAATCACACTATCAAGTTATTTGATAATCAATGTCAGATGGCAAATGGAGACAATGATAAGAAGTATGTGATATGTACTGATATGGCCGTCACGTCTTGTTCAAATTCGACGTCGAAATCTTTTTATTTAGTATAGATCAGTTCAAATTAGGTCGTCGTTTATGACGTCATGGCGATTTCTTGGCAACCCGCACATGCGCAGTAGCCATTTTCCTTGACAACGTGGAGGCTGGTGTGTTTACATTGGTTTCAACGAAGGATTCCGGCAATCGGCAGCATTTTTGGTGGTTCTCTTCGACATTTCTGCAGGGGAGCCCTTAATTACACTGTGAACGGGTCTGGTAACAGTTGAGGAACGGAAAAATCACTGGTTTCCCCGCTGGTTTCCCAAAGTTTGAGCGAAGAATGGGGTGAATTCGCGATCGACCGGCCACGTGCATCGCCATTTTTGTCCATTCGGAGACCCAACCTGGGCGAATTATTCTGTAAATCTCACCCGATTTTCATGATGGTAACGATTTTCAGGAGCACCAGGTGATTATCTCGAGGACCCACACACTTATAAACACAAAGCTGGGCGAAAAGCCCACAGAAAACGGCAAAATGTACGACCCACCGGCAAATCCTTCGTTGAAAGCCATTAAAACATCGACTTCCGGCTTGGACCAAGGAAAACGGCAAAATGCGCATGCGCGAATTATCCATGGCAATGACCTAATTACGAAGTTTGATCTCATCTATAAGACTTGGTTGAAGTTGACCCCAGATGTTCAATGAAGTGGCATCGGGGGTTCTCGCTTGCCTTTACAATTATTTCTTGAAGGACGAAAGATGTGGTCGTTGGCTATGGGATGAATCGACTGAAACGTACAGAATGCACGCGTTTTAGTGTTCTTATTCAAATTAAATACATGTACACAGAATAGTTATTGGCCATTCACATCAAATTATATGTTCTCTAAAGGCCGCCGTACACGATACATGTTTAGCTCACCAGGGAGAGCTATTACGATGGTGCGGTGTCCGTCGTCGTCGCCGTCGTTGTCCGTCAGCAGGGCTCGTTTCGTAACCCCTGAAGCTATTGATCTGAAACTTGGTACATATATACCCCAAGGTCAGATGACCTACGACACCAAGTTTCGGTCCGGTTCGACTCTTAGCTTGGCCACCAGGTGGCGGAAACCAAAAACACAAAAAGTGCAATAACTCCTGAACTAATGACTGGATCACCCCAAAATTTTAATCATAGGACTGGTGTATCTACAGAGGGTACATTACATATTTAACGGGGTTTTGATTTGACCTACTTTTCAAGGTCACAGAGGTCAAAGTTCAAAATTTTGCCTTTTGGTGGCACCTTTCGTAACCGCAGGTGCTACTGACCTGAAACTTGGTACATGTATACCCCTACAAAGGCAAAATGACGTACATACGGCGGATGTACAGCTACTTTTATATCCGCCGTATAGTACAATGGATCATGCTCTGGACCTCCGGTGTACGTATGGCTTACGTACGGAAAAATATATCCGGCGAGTATATGCCGTACGTATGGCATACGTACGGCATACGTCATATATCCCGCGTACATACGACGACGTACATACAAATTGAATCCAGTGGAAGGAACTGGGCAAGGATATATTTTGTTTGTTGGGTGTGTTGTTGGTGATGGGGCCACTGGGCTGTTTTCCTGGTTCAGTGGACACTTTGGTGTCCCTGAAGCCAGGGAAACAGTTAGTAGTCTACGTCATTATTGCTTTTATATGGGTAAAACCAGTTACTGCTATTGTTACGGCAGTTTTGATACATTTGCCATCAGGATTAGGATTAGGCCCATGCCCAGAGTGAAAATACTGACCGCTGTACCCCTCGATTATCCTGTGCCTTAATTGAATGATTTTTTTCGCATATGGTAGCAATTGCAACATCTCGAAAAATAACTTAATGAAGAGAAAAAAAGAATAAAATACAAAAGATGATAAAAGAAGGAGAAAAGACGAAAAGGGAAAAAAGCAGTGGACGTGATTCGAACCCGGGGCGCTGGGTTGTGAAGCAACGATCATTCCGCCGCCGTGAACCAACAAGACGTGCAACGCCACGAAGACGTGCAACAGCAGTGATGTGCGCTACACCTCAACGGCAACGCACGGTAGCGTTGCTATGATGC
>NMRB01003498.1:12459-48134 GCA_002633025.1 Notospermus geniculatus | reverse complement strand
CATGAAAGTCCCATATTCAAGAAAGACACAAAGTTTTATCGAAATTTACTTGCGACATTTCGTCGTCAATGACATTGGCCGCCATCTTTGTTCTCGGTGTTCTCGGTTTCACCCCCGAAAAAGTGGGGAGTGGAAATTTCGTTCGCGAACGCTGTTCTCGTGTCGGTTCTCGGCGTTCGAATCCCGCACTCGTGTTGATATCAACACGAGCGCAGGGATTCGAATACGCCCCGAGGGTAGCTACCCACATGACGTCATATTTGACGTATCGTAGGAGCGTTGAACGCGACTGGTCCACGTGACAAAGATGGCGGCGTTAAAATGTACGAAAAAATTGTGCTTTTTGTTCGCGTTTTGTCACATTCCGAGGGACGAATTAAGTCAAATATGACGTCAAAAGAGTAGCTAACCGCGGAATTTATGGACTTCGGCTGCGACTCGATACGATTGAGTTGAACCTTGGGTTCCAGTTGAACTCGGCCTTGGAAGTCCAACTCGACCTGCAGATAACGAATGATCACATGTTAATCATCTGCACGTCACGGCCCTCGAGTACACCAATCGAGCTCGCCCAATGGACCAACCCGCGCTCTTCACGACCCGTCATCGACGGGTACTTTGCTAGTTAAATCTAAATTTACAAACAAACTGCTGAGCGAAGTGACTAATTGCGCCATCGATACATCATTTCCAGTCCTCCTTAACTTTCATGCGAAGTTTGAGCGCTTAACAATGCCGTATTGTGTGTTTTTGGCACGCTGTTTGCCAGAAGCCGAATTTCTTACATGAGGAGAAATTCAGAGTCGGACCGCCTGTGACGTCAGCAGCTTCGCTATCTGGCCGCTGCGCGGCGTTCCGGGTCCTTTGCGTCTAGCTACTTTTATATCTATACAATAAAAGGGAAAGTGCGATTCTTTGTCCGCTATGCACGGAAAACCGGTGGTATTTAGTGCATAACGGTCATGTTCAACGGATAGAGTATCACTCACAGATGGTTTTGCACAAAAAATAAGTGCAACTTTTGGCCTGCAAAGTGTGGTTTTAAGGCATTTTTCTTCATGGGAACTCCCAAGTTTATTTAAAGCTGAAGGGGAATTCCAGTGACCTACTTATTATAAACAGTGGCTGATAAGCAGATACACGGCAGGACTCATGTGAGCCTATTGGAGTATACCATGAATCCGGGTCATCTTGGCTTCAACAAATAGCATCGTATTTAGTCATTCATTATCAGTTGTCATACTAGGCCTGCCATTCCCGTGAATCTGAACCCAGGGTAGGTGTGAAAGGAAAGAATGACCTAGGAAAACCTGTCCGGGGAACAAAAGATCCTATTGTTACATTCTAATCTCTGAAAATTGGTTTCTATACGTACATGTATGCCGCTTGTTCCGTCATTCAACAATAGAAGTGGACACTTTTTACAGGGGGACACTTTTTACTATTACACCTGATCCAGGATTGACAGAAAGGGGGTGTAGCTCGACGGAGGGGTGCGCACCCATTTGACAATATTAAGGGGCTTTCTGATGCACTTTCCTGGCATCTCAGAGCAAAATACTCAGTGTCGCATGGGGACGGTATCAGGAGGACACTTTCACTCCGGACATTTGCCCTCACTCCGGACATTTGCCCCTGGATTTTGCCCCCCCCCCCCAACATTTAGCACTGTATGACCTCTACTATTTGTCTACATGGATGTTCGCTTAGCTATTCTTCACTATTCGGGATTTCTATGGCAGTAGTCTGCTTAATGGATTAGGCCTACTCCCTGCCTGGATGGCACCACCGGTATCAGGACACTCACCCCGCAGGCCCCCTCCCGACAGAGCACTTTTACCCCTTGGACATTTACCCCCGTACTGGACTTTTGCCCCACTAGGACATCTACTCCCAGACTGGACTTTTGCCCCACTAGGACATCTACTCCCAGACTGAAGTCCTATGGGGGGATGTCCAATGGGAGTAAATAGCCGGGGGCACAAATCTAGGGGAAAATGTCCTAGAATCGGCACCACCCCTACCCGTCTTGGGGAACGTTCACTGGTCATTTGCGTGATTCAGTCCATTATTGGAAGGTTTTCCGCTGAAAAATTACTAAAAGCCATAATATTCAAGGACTTCCTACCCCTAGGACATCTGCCCCCCCCCCCCAGACATCTACCCCCCCCCCGGACATTGACCCCATAGGACTTCGGCCCCACTAGGACATCTAGCCCCAGACAGAAAGCCTATGGGGGAATGTCCGGGTGGCAGATGTTCGGGGGCGGGGCCAAATTATGGGGGAAATGTCCGGGGGGGAGGCAAAATCTAGGGCCAAATGCCTGGGGGAAAATGTCCTATAATCGGCACCACCCCTCCCCGTCCGGGGGCCGTTCACCGGTCATTTTTGTGGTCCATACCGTGATTGTTTTCCGCTGAAGAAGTACATGTACTAAAAGCTAGTCATAAAATTTCTACAGTATGTCTTTGGCATCTACTTCATGGCGGCATCCTTACTCCCTACGGACGGGTACTTTGCTACTACGGTAAATATACGCAACCAGGACTGGCGGACGTATGCCGTATATACGCCATACGTCCGCCAGATGTACAGTCATTGACATTAGTTTATCTACACCTACTACCTTGAATATTTCAAATACTACTGGGCCAATTTTAACACGGTTGTACCACATGAAAGTATATAACCTTGGTCATATTTCTGCATCAAAATTTTGGAAATTTGGAAATATCATAATTATGTAATAGCTCATTAGAAAACCCCCTAAAAATCAACATTTTTATTACGGATTTTTTTTTGACTTTTGTTGCAGTTTTGATAGAATGGAACTTTCTAAGGATTTTGGGCTTTGTTTCATCAAAATATCTCAAGTGGTTGCTGAGATATTTGAGATTATCAAAATTTTGATAGTTTGAGATTTTCGTGTTTTTCAGGAAATTTTGATGTCATTAGTTAAAGCTAACCTCACAATATGGGCTTACAAAATTTTGGAACTTTTTGCTTTAACTGGGCCGAGATATTCATATTTTCAGAATATCAAAATGTTGATATGCTAAACTCTTTAACTTAAGACAGCTGTAACTTCCAACCAGTTTACGCTGAAAGTTCCAAAACTTCATTCTCCTACGTTTCTGGGTGAGCTCTGTCTACTAATATCAAAATTTTTTGAAAAAATGGAAATTCTCAAAATATCGAAATTTTGATAATCTCAAATATCTCAGCAACCACTCGATATATTTTGACGAAACAGAGCTCAAAATCCTTAGAAACTTCCACTCTATCAACCCTGTAACAAAAGTCACAAAAAAATTCCATAATAAAAATGTTGATTTTTAGGGGTTTTTCTAATGAGGAATTACATAATTATGATATTTCCAAATTTCCAAAAGTTTGATGCAGAAATATGACCAAGGTTATATACTTTCATGTGGTACAAACCGTGTTAAAATTGGCCCAGTAGTATTTGAAATATTCAAGGTAGTAGGTGTAGATAAACTTATGTCAATGACTGTACGTCAATTTCCCTGTGTATGTCAGATGACCTATGACACCAAGTTTCGGTCCGACTAGACTCTTAGCTTGGCCACCAGGTGGCGGAAACCAAAAACACGAAAGGTGCAATAACTCCTGAACTAATGACGGGATCACCTCCAAATTTTTGTCATAGGTGTATCTACTGAGGGTACATTACATATATAACGGTTTTTTTATTTAACCTACTTTTCAAGGTCACAGAGGTCAACGTTCAAAATTTTGCCTTTTGGTGAAACAATTCGTAACCGCGGGTGCTATTGACCTGAAACTTGGTACATATATACCCCTATGTCAGATGACCTATGACACCAAGTTTCGGTCCGATTCGATTCTTGGGTTGGCCACCAGGTGGCCAAAACCAAAGCTCAAAAATCCAGTAACTGTTCACTGGATTGTCTCCAAATTTTTATCACAGGTGCATCTAATGAGAATGAGGATACATGACATATATGTAAAGGGGTTTTGATTTGACTTACCTTTCAGGGTCACAGAGGTCAAGTTCAAAATTTTGCCATTTTGGTGGCATGTTTTGTAGCTATTTGGCCCCTATTCTAACTTGGTGTGATCATCTGTCTACTAGGTATCGTCTATGTGTACAGCAAATTTTGCCCAATTGGAATGCAAATAATGGTTACCAGGCAGCCATCTTGGAAAATGGACTTTGGCACATATGTCATAAATTCTCATGCCAGAATGTTTTGACTTTGAAATTTTGACCGTAATCCTGGCCCTGGAACTCAAGGCCCCTGGAACATTTCGATATAACATTTGTCATTTGTTTTTCTGGTACTTTCACCCAGGTGAGCACATGGTCCACGGACCATTTCATTTTCCTAAGAAATATTTCGTACGATTTGTCACGCAATTTTTTGGGAAGGAAATATTTCGCAGCCCGCCGTAGATGATACCATTTATTTCCTAGGAAGAATTACGTTGCAGCGTAAATGTGTGTGTGACGAAAAGATGACCCCGTCACGGGGTCATATTTTTTGTAGGATTGACCTATTACATGTATATGTGGACAAAGGGGCACAATGCGTCAGTTGTAAAGTCATTGACATAAGTTTATCTACACCTACTACCTTGAATATTTCAAATACTACTGGGCCAATTTTAACACGGTTTGTACCACATGAAAGTATCTAACCTTGGTCATATTTCTGCATCAAACTTTCAGAAATTTGGAAATATCATAGTTATGTAATAGCTCATTAGAAAAAACCCTAAAAATCAGCATTTTTATTATGGAATTTGTTTGTGACTTTTGTTACAGGGTTGATAGAGTGGAAGTTTCTAAGGATTTTGAGCTTTGTTTCGTCAAAATATCTTGAGTGGTTGCTGAGATACTTGAGATTATCAAAATTTCGATATTTGGAGAATTTCCAATTTTTCAAACAATTTTGATATTAGTAGACAGAGCTCACCTAGCTCGCCTAGTTGAAGCAAAAAGTTCCAAAATTTTGTAAGCCCATATTCTGAGGTTAGCTTTAACTAATGACATCAAAATTCCCTGAAAAACACGAAAATCTCAAACTATCAAAATTTTGATAATCTCAAATATCTCAGTAACCACTTGAGATATTTTGATGAAACAATTAAAGCCCAAAATCCTTAGAAAGTTCCATTCTATCAAAACTGCAACAAAAGTCAAAAAAATTCCATAATAAAAATGTTGATTTTTAGGGGGTTTTCTAATGAGCTATTACATAATAATGATATTTCCAAATTTTCAAAATTGTGATTCAGAAATATGACCAAGGTCACATACTTTCATGTGGTACAAACCGTGTTAAAATTGGCCCAGTAGTATTTGAAATATTCAAGGTAGTAGGTGTAGATAAACTTATGTCAATGACTGTACAATAATATGCTACCACAGCGTACACGATAGGAATTATTTCCTATAGCATTTTATTGTACAAGAAAAATAGGACATGTCATGTATGCATCTTGCAGAATGGCTGAAAGATTGGTTGTGCCTGTCCAGGCACAAGTCATGGACAGATGGATTATGTTGTGCTGTACGCATGCGCGCTAGAATAGAAATAAATGAGATGGCGCCTAAATGAACAGGAGTGTTGCCTCGTATTTATTTACAAAAATCCTTACATGGTATTCATCCTGCCTAGAGTTGAGAGGACACGACAGTGGCGACGAGGATTCGTAGAACTAGCAGTAGTAAGGTGTAAAGTATGGCAACGATCCTTGTAGATATCCCTCCGGTGGCGGCTTTTGACGCGGCCGGAGATGCAGCCTCGCTAGCGCCAAGATGGCGGCGATGGAAGAAGAGTTTCGAACTGTATGTGGCAGCGAAAGCGGTTGTGAATGTGGCCCAGAAGCGGGCCCTTCTGCTTCATTGTGCGGGCATAGCAGTGCAGGATATCTTTGAGACTCTAGTCGACCCTGGTCCGCCGACGCCAGCGGTTCCGGAGGTGGATGCGGACGGGAATTCTGTGCCAGTAATTGATACGGCTGACGACTACCAGAAGGCGCTGCGGACACTAGATGCGTATTTCGTGCCCAAGGTAAATGAACCGTACGAGAGACATTTATTCATTTATTCATTTATTCCTTAGCGGGACTCGGTCCAACATGAACTCTCTTTCTACCGGCGTTCCTCAAGGATCTATCCTTGGACCTCTACTATTTATAATTTACATCAATGACTTACCCACTGCAAGCGACGTTCCTGAAAGTATTTTGTATGCCGATGACACAACACTCATTTTCTCTCTGGACAGGTCACTTACCGCATCCCAAACCGCAAGCCTCATCAACTCTGAACTTGATAAATTCAACGACTGGTTTTTGGCCAACAAACTCTCCCTCAACATCGACAAAACGANTGTTTTGTTTGGGACCGCTTTGGGGGTGGTAGGCCTACTGGTAGTAGTAGTGGTGGATGTCCGAATGGAGACGATGTAGTCGTAACAGGCTGAAGAAAAAGGGCGAGCTGACGAATTTTTTGCCACAAGATGAATGATAATGTATAGGCTATCAAGTTGGTATAGTGTTCAGAAATTATATTCTGAAGCCAATCTTCTATGCAGAGGTCAGATCGCCTAGATGCAGAGGTCAGACAGTTTCACCTTCGTAAATATATCAGTGCGGAGGAGAGTCTGAGCTGGTGGTGGTTTAAATGGGATCAATCATCAACTGGCGTCTAAATGTTGATCACGAGGACAGCTGATTGTTGGACTTTAACATACCTTTGCACAGTAGTTTACAGTTATAGTTGAACGGATTGTCCAGGTCACCACCATTTATGATGTTGGCACATTCATTTGAGCAGTTCTTTCTAAATGAACCAGCGTCAAGATAATATGTTGTATCACATACTGTTGAGGCCTGGATGCCTGTCAGGGAGAGACAGGTCAAAATACTGAAATCACAAACAAAACGATTTGTTAGTCGATTCTGTTGACTGAGTCAGCACGTGGTTTCTCCGGCGGCGAACAACTCAGGGGGACACATGTCTGTTGAGGACACCAAGGTTCAGTTCCAAATTTGGTAATCTTTCAGGGCCGTAGCTGGCCGGGGGGGGGCAAATAATTTTTTTTTTCTCTAAAAAAGGTCATATCTTCTTAAGTTATTATGCATCAGGTGACAGACGTGGGGAAAATGCATCTGAGAGACTGTACATGTAAATTTTCGATTTTTTTCTGGGAGGACCTCCAGGCCCCCTCCTGACTCATTTTTGTCCTCCCCCCGCCCCCCCCCAGTCATAAAAGTAGCTACGCCCCTGTCTTTTCGATCAGGGCGGGCGCACCTTCAGTCAAAGCGGCCTATGTTGGGTGAACCAGACAAGGGCCAAGCTTCCGACCCCCTAGGCATGTTTGAAAAGTTAACTTTTTGAGTGACTTACCATAACACCCATGGTGAAAATACTCCAAAAGGATGTTCAGTGGACTTTCTTTCAGGAAAAATTACATTCAGACTTATCATCCTGGATTTTTCCACGGAGGCCAGTGTAGGCCCTAGCCTATCTCAGATTTTATACAATGTAGGCCTACGAGACAATTTTACGTGATTTATTCATTGATCCGTCGCCGAGTTTTGGCATGCCTAAACTATCTTATCACCTGGTCGGTTCCCTTTTTTGGACGGTATGTCCTAAATCTCGAGTGGATTCATCTCTAAAGGAAAATGAAACTAAATTGTTTGAAATTTCTGAGGATTAAATAAGTCTAAAAATTCTGAAAATGAATCTCTCAGTTCATTTTGGTGTGCATTTACTTTTGATTCGGGTGCGACAAAAATTGACCCTCGTTAGACTGGTTCCCAGTCGCACCCGTCACGTTAGCCCTAGCGGTACGATCACAAACCAGTCCGAGTCCCAGCGCGAACTACATATTTCGGAGGATGGACGATATCGTCCTCAACAGAGATGGTGAACTTGTGCATCTTTCGCCTGCGTTAATAGAAAAAAAATACAGGCAATGTACAACATCAACATTGTCATGCAAATTACAAATTACAAATTAGTTTATTGTTCCGTAAAAATACATAGATTTTTATAGGATGAGATACAATAAACGTGTTTGTGTATATAGAAAAGAAAGAGGCGGAGAGTAAATTGCGAGTGGGTTGGGATCTGTCTGGGGAATGTACCCAACCCACGAACATGCATGTACTGTTCATTCCAGTTCCGATTGGCGCGAGGTTTATCAACGATAGCTCCGCAACGCCTGGCCCGATTTTGATGAAACATACATCAATCGACTTGTCTTTCTTTGCGGTATCTTATAATCCAAGTTTCATCGGACTTTATTGCAGTTAAGTCGTTGAAATTGACCAAAATGTCATTTTCGCCGATCGGCTGCCTCCATTGAAATGACGTCATCGCCAGCGCCACACGAGGAACGTCAGATCGGACTATTTGTTCGGGGGAGAGAAGCCTCTCAGACAGTTCGCATCTGACCTCAGTTTATTCCATGCTAACAGAGATTTATTGTCCGTCAGATGAATAAAATTACATTTAGTCAAATATAGCAACGGAAAACATCCATATTTCTAGCACATAAACTCACAGGGAAAAACTCCGCTGAACACGTGAACGCAGGAGCAGCTGCCCACCCCTACGAAAAATCGACGCGACCTCGCAAAACACAGCGCTCGTAGCGGCCAAATCGCGGAACTACACTTTGTACACAACCTCACGTGCAAATGTACAGGGGTCAAAATATCGAGGAATAGTGGGAATATCGCGATGAAACTTGGATTATAAGATACCGCAAAGAAAGACAAGTCGATTGATGTATAATTCATCAAAATCGGGCCAGGCGTTGCGGAGCTATCGTTGATAAACCTCGCGCCAATCGGAACTGGAATGAAGAGTAGGCCTACAACAACACAATGACCATGCATGTATGCCTACATGCATGGTCACGAACCATGCCTACATGCCTACATGCCACGAACATGCATGTAGGCCTACAACAACACAATGACCATGATGACATGAATTACATGTATTTCACTTGTACATGACATGACATGCATGATGCATCATGCCATAGACTGCAGAAAGTTCTTTCTCAGCTGCTCAGTCATGTCAGTTCAACATTCATGACATTTGACTTGCCTCGGCCCCAGCCCATCAGTCAGTGATCTGGACTGGTGACCGGTGATGTCTGATGATCTGATCATGCTGATGATGGTTTTTGTTTGTCAGGGCAGGGCTGTTAGTGTTAGGTAGGCCTAGGCCTAGGGTTAGGGTGGTGGGGGATAGGCCTAGGCCTAATGCAAAAATGCCGGTTAGGCCTAGGCCTATAACCCTAGGCCTAGGCCCCTACCTAGCCGCATAGACCCCTTGCGCTTATCAGCCCAGGGTGTAAACATTAACCTCGCCCTAGGGGGCCTAATGCATTTGTACAGTTGGCTCCTGTGCTTACCGTCGGCACAATGCACTAGGCCCAAGGTTTGTTTACACCCTCTGGCTGTAATGGCCGACTTGCGCAAGTGGTCTAGGCCCTATTGAGTTGAGGGTTTACGTGTACAACCCTAACTCTAGCCTAACTAACTCTCCTACTGGTAAGTTAGGCTAGGGCTAGTAGCAGTACCGGTACCGGTAGTAGGATTACCCTAGCCTGCCTATAGGCCTACTACTCTCTCGCATTTATGATTAGGTCCCTGTGATGTTCATGATTTTTTTTCACCACACTCACACATTGAGTCCGTTAATGTTTATATTCATTTGCAGTGCACCCCGTACAGACATGCCTACATGTACGATTTTGGCGTATTTTGTACGCGAAAATGCGATGATTGTACGTTGTACGATTTGACAGTCATGTCTTACGCAATACTTTGCTCGTAATTGTACACAAAAATATGTGATTGTACACATTTTTGGGAAAATTTTTCCCCCAAAATTGAAAATGGTGTAGGCATGTCTGCCCGTACCAAACCTACTGTTGTCAGTAGGGTAGGGTAGGCCTTTTAGCTGTCCTAAGGCCTAGGGCCTATGATGCGGTGATGGCATTATGCTTGTGGCGACTAGCACAGGTGGAGAGATGTTATTTTCTATCAAATGGTTTGAGATCGAGGATACAGGCGGGGGCTCCATTTTATGGAAGGACTGGAATGAATAACAAATTTATTGCATGGTAAGTGTTTTCATTTGATCCACTGCCATTGTCAGGTCCACAGCATTAGCATAGGGCTGTTTCCCTTCACTGGAAGTCTGTCACACAAAAGCCGTTGTAAAATTCATCATCAATTAAGTTGAACCTCTGTTTACCTCTGCTCTAGACTCTTATGATAGGAGACACCGGGATGACAAAAACTCCTAAGTATTTTAAGGCCATTCACTTACAGTTCTGTAATTGGGGAACCTCAGATGAAGATGTCGGTGATGAAAAAAGGAATAAAACACATCAAATCAACAATGTCTTGTACAATAAACATGCGTTAAGCCTGCCGCACACTGGAGCTATCTGCTGAGCAATAAGTCATTCGAGACTTTTTGATCAGCAGATAGCTCGCGTGTGTGCGTAATTTCGGTGAGTTTTTGCCTTGCGAGGCAGAAAGTTCGCCTGTGCGCGTATTTTTCGGTGAGCTATCTGCTGAGCAAACGGTCTCGAATGACTTTTTGCTCAGCAGATAGCTCCAGTGTGCGGCAGGCTTTAGAGAGTACCACAATCAATCTCTTGTTTGCTTGTTACTGGTCACTTGTGTCATGCGGCATGTTGACATTTTAGGAACTTTGGAAACCAAATTAAAAGAAGCCTAACTCAACATGAGACAGCGACCGCTCTGCGGCCATTCTACTTCACTGTTCATCCAGATTTGTTTGGAAAATTCCCAAAAGAGAGGGTATGTTCTTGCTTGGAGCTATTTATTATTTGGAGCTATTTATTATTTATTACCCTAACTTTGCAGCTGCTTTCGAGCTCAGTCATCTGAAACAGTCATATTTGCATAAATGTACCACTCAGTCACCAGGCCAAGAATTGAAATGACCTTGTGCCTGATTGTGTCATTAACGACCTGGAGCCCTCAAACTTCTAAAAAAACTACTGGTATATCAGTCAGCAACTTGTTGTCTTGTCTTCACTTCAGGAGGTGAATGAAAACTCCCTAAAACTCTTAAATGAATACATGGCCAGCCTGACTTCTTCAAAATCACCTGCCAAGCAACAGAATCTGGTGTTCTACATGCGAAGTGAGACATCAGACAAGAATACAGGCACAGGTAATGACATGCTAATGATTACAATCATGAGTTTGCTCAGCTGATCTAAATAAATTGTCCTCGAAGAGGGATTCCCCTGAGTATGGTGTCTGCACTGTTTGCGTGTCTAAAGATGTTTGATTTGTTGTCCAGGTGGTTTGAACATGATCCCAGTCACCATCTCGCTGCAATCCAAAGATGTACGTTCCACGGTATCCTCAATCCTCAAAGCCTGCAACCTCTCATTAGACTATGTTCAAAGCATCAAACCAAAGAGTTTGTCTGCAGGATCTGACCGGCCATTGCGATGGCATCAGAGTTATTATGAGTACACGGGAACAGCGAATCCAGAGGTACAGGAACAAAAGCCGGTACAGACTCTTAGGTATGTTTTCCCCTCTCAAGTGGGATATCATTAGGGAATGAACATCCACACCTTCCATGCCTTCCACCAGTGAATCCATAGTTTCCAACCCAGCTGTGATGATTTAAGTGGTACGCAGGGCAACCTTTCCGTGTAGGTTTCCTCTGGGTTGCCCGTACATGTATTGTACATGTATATTGCATAATATCACCCTGTACTGTTTGATGAGCAGCTTTTGCCCTTAAAGTTGGTACACTTGCACTCTTGAAATGTACCTATGTATTGATAATTGATTGAGTCGCTATGTGTATTTCAGTATGTGGCTGCGGAAAAATGTCGGACGGGCCAAACAGCTCATGGAGTCCGCCAAACCGGTCATTGAAGAAACCGAAAACTTAAAAAAAGATTTGTGTCGGAGGTACAAATTGAACGACCTCATTTGGGACTCTTCATGGGGTGCCTCATTCTTCTATGGTTGTATGAAGACGTTTGGACGTCTTGGGGAGGAGCTGGAGGCCAAGGGGGCTGCCAAGAAACTCAGGGGTAAGCTTGTCTGGTACTTGTGGGATTACCACTAACAGTTTTGCAATGGGCCTGGTTTTGGTTTCTCTTATTGTTGCATTAAACAGGATGGTCACAATCTTCGAAAAATTGTGTACTGCTCGTTTAAGCACATTTATCTCAGTCACAAGACCATCTGTGTATTATATTGGTTCATTCGTCAAGTTCAGTCTGAATATTTGCCTCTCTGAGCTGACAAATACCAGCAAGCTTCTGTGGGCCCTGGTAGTTTCATCTTTTGTTCATTCCAGGTCGTACAGTGATATTCAGTAACATGACTGGCATCACAGTTCTGGGGGACATCATGCTGAGTAGTGAGGATGTACCGCAACATTGGGCAAGGGTAGGTTGAGTGACGCCTGGTAATGGGCGTATTACCACCTGCTGTGAACCGCTTCCAAAATGCCTTTGTTGACGGACTTTGAGTTTGAGAACACAAATCATGGCAGATCTGTGGTGGGAGCACTAACTGCATCATGATACTTGTATATGTCTAAAGACCTGCACAATCGAGGTTTTCCGATTTTCACGTTGGGCCGACTTGAGGTCATGGATTGCATGGAGTGTGTGGTGGGTGAAAATACATTAATACATGTATTGGTCCTGAGTGTGGCACTACATGTAGAATATTCACTCACCTTAGGCCTTAGGTAGGCTTCACCACCCCTAGGCCTGGGGTAGGCTTCACCGCCCCTACATCGGTTGTGTAAAGCCTACATTGGTAGTTTATTCACGCCATTCATCCATTTATGTCACCTTGATTTTCAGTTGTTGACTTCAGGCAGAAACTACGATCAAATAATCGACCAATTTCCAGAATTAGAAAAGCAACTTTCTGGCATGTTGTGCAACATCCAGGTGGTGCGCCGTCGGTATCATACCACGATAATGGCCGACCGTTACCTCCGCCAACTACAGAGGCTGATCTACATGTTACAATGTGATACCACTGGTGTTATCACGGGAGATCTTCGCCATCTACAGTTAGTTGTAGAAGGGTAGGTACACCCTTGCGAATCAGTTTGAGTTCTGAGACTTTGGCGCGTCAAGTAGAGCTTCTGCATCCAGGTTTTCCTGACTCTTGCGGAAAATATGTCTGTTTTTGATGATGTTTGAAGTTGCAGTCACTACCAGTGGTTTGAGGGTTAAGACTAGTGTAAGAATGGGGAACTTTTCTGCCGTCGGTGGCCGTAAGAGGCCGCCTGTTACCGGCCCTAGAACGTCGCAAAATTTGGCGTCAAGTGCGTGAGCCACGACGCTCACGTCATTATGGACGACGTTGTGGCATGCATTTCTGCCCTGTGACGTCAAATTTCATGACGTTCTGGGACCGGTAACTCGTAGCGGCCTCTGACGGCTCCAAAGTTCCTCATTGCATGTCAAGCGATGAATTTCTTTTGCTGCAGGTCAGCCGGGCCATTGACAGTATCGCCGCGCGGTCAAATCCTCGTGCCAAACTCGTGCCCAGGATTTGTAGTCAAGAACTTCATTCAGCAAAAGAAGGACGAGGCAGCCGCCGTTTTGCTAGAATATTACAGGTGAATGAACTGCATTTATCACTTCTTGTGCATGTACAGTCACAAATAGTTACAGTCAGTAGGCGTGGATCCAAGGGGGCACACGCCCCCCTTTTGGCCAACAAATCTATAAAACTGACCATGAAATTCTGAAATTTGGAGCAAATCATTGAAATTCACTGCAGATTTCAATGTTTCTAGCACAGTGTGCCCCCTCTTTTCCGAAACTGGATCCGCCCCTGGTCAGTGGTGCAGTACACACAAGGTTTTTGTTCATATCTGTCCAGGAGGCGAGGGTTCTAGCACTTGCAGGCATCAGGCTTTCTTGTCCCCTGATGAGCTCTCTCCTCCAAACTCCAGATCCAACCCGACATTGTGGTAAAAGGTATTGAATTGAGAGTTGAGGGTTGATATGGCACTGTTAGCTCGGTAGGAAACAGTTTGATTAATGTTTAAAGCCTCACAGTATTGAATTTTACGATATTTTCAAAGTGTTAGGGGAGTGCAGGTGTAGGTCTCATAGCCTCTTAAAGGTCCCCAAAATACTTGCCTGATACCTACTTCAAAGAAACAAGCCCTAGTTTTCAGCACACATTGAAAAAACTGAAGGCAGAGCCCTAATGTATTCCCATAGACCATAGTACATTTTACACTACGCTAACGTCGGAGGACGTAAGCACTTTCTGAATTCAATACAGTGAGGCTTTAATAAAGAGGAACGTGCACCGTCAACGAGAGTCGCCCACTCTCTCACGTGAAGAATGGGTCTGACTGGGGATTGAATCTGGAACCTCAGAGGTGACAGGAGCTGATGTTTCCACTGTACCACTCTGACACCCCGGTGACTCTGATATTCTGTGATCTTTACAGAAATCAGGAAGAGGAATATCATTTACGAGAACGATGTGTGGAGGACCTTGAACTTCTGTCTCTGAAGAAAGATGACCATATTACGTCGGAACAAATGATCAAATGTTGTCGAAGACTTATGCGAGATCCACGCGATCTTGGTGTCAGCGTCAAGGACGTGAAGCTACGGATATCGCAGTACTACACTCTCATGCAGGATGGCGAGTTGATAATTCCTTGGAATTGGAAAGGACCGGATGGATAATTTCCATATATTTCAAAACTTCGTCATCCACTACTTACGAAGCTAACTAAGAGCCCAAGTCTGGTCACCACTATTGGTACCAGTGAGTGAGGCCGACAGACAAACTTTGGTCAGTTCTTAGCTGGCTCTCAAGCTTCTTAATTCAACCATTAACTCAATAACTGTGATATTACCTGATATTACTGATATGTGTAAAAGAAGTGATGTATAGGCTATCTATTTAGTTCGAAAATAGCTTTAATTCTATGTGGCATTATCCTTAGCTTTAAACCATAAACTCTGGCAAAAATGCGAAAAAAGCAAAACTGACCACAGTGAGTTTCTTCATTGATTAACCTCACGCAGTTATTACATGTACAGTGGGCGATTTCAAAGTTAGTGTTAACAAGGTGTTACCTTGTACTGCATAGCATTGTAAACACCATGTTAACACCAACTTTGAAATCACCCAATGTAGTTAACCTCAACACAACTTTACCAACCATAATATACCATTCACATTATGTTGCACTCTATTCTCCTATTTGCCATGAAGAAAATGACTGTGGTCAGTTTCTCTTATTTTGCATTCCAATGAGCCGCTGGCCGGATTTGGCCAGACTCTTGCTTGTGCCAAGAGAGCACTAGACCCGTTTCGGACAGTGCAGGTCTGTGGTGATTGATGTTTTTCGTGAATAAGAAAACAATAGTGTTGTACAGTTTATTTTAGGTGCTGTTATACCGATGTTGATAACTTGTTAAATTTTGAATAAAAGTCAGTGTTTGCATAACATGAGTTTAAACTGTGAGCTTTGTTGTCATGCTATTAGTGGCGCAGTCAGCCAATCTGTTGTTCAGAAATACTCTAGAAAAGGAAGTCATCAATTTTAGTGGAACTTTGGGATTACACCGCAGATTTGTTGGAGGTAGATATTCGTGGTCCCTTGCATGCCTGATACATCCCATCCTGAGAATCGCAGGTCACTTATGGATTGTAACTCTCCCTTGATTTAACAAGTGCCAGGAAGGGAGTGGTTGTGAAGACTCTGGGTGCCCTAACACAGGTGTGAACATTTCAGTGATCCTGATAGGAGCCTGATAGCCTGATAGCCTAGTGGTTATCACATCCGCTGAGCAAGCAGAAGGTCCCGGGTTCGAATCCAGCCCGGGCCATATGGGATTTTCATTCCCGGCTCTTCACGTCCGTCGCATGGGACAGTAAGCTGTGGTGCCTTGTACCTTGTGTCTTTGCAAGGGCAAGTAAAATACCCCATCCAAGTGAGGAACATGAGTAGCTTGTGATGGCCTCCTCCGTACTTAGCAGGGCCAATAATGCTATAGCGTCGGCCCTGACGGAAAAATGAAATACAAATTTCAGTGATCCCAAACGTACCTGTGAATCTTCCGTTTGTGGTGTTGCACTGGTGGGTGCAGAAGGTTGACCGACCCGT
The DNA here is from genome assembly GCA_002633025.1 of Notospermus geniculatus. NCBI lineage: Eukaryota > Metazoa > Nemertea > Pilidiophora > Heteronemertea > Lineidae > Notospermus > Notospermus geniculatus. The sequence continues at coordinate 31,935 of NMRB01003498.1, read as the reverse complement.
CTTACAAGTGTATCAATGCAGTGCATGCACTCTTATCATTGGACACAATGGGAGATGAAGACAAAGGTCTTATTTCAATACTTTATTAGCGTTTGAATAAGCGACAAGCAAATAAAATAGAAATGTGGATTAATGAAGTACTATCATTACATGTGTTATATACAACTTTAAATTTAAATACTTTACTCTGTAATTTGCTTGCTCTTGGTACATCTAGAGCTAAAGCCTACAGCACAAGATATGCACAAGAGGCAACTGTATTGCTCATTGCAAGCAAGGCACGTTGATTTCAATTCACAAGGCTTTGGTCCTGCTTTGTATCTAATTGGAAACAAATTGAAGTAAACTTCCCGATACCTCATGCGTACATGTAGCCCCACGTCCTGAGGTAATAAGTGGTTCTTAATTCACCTCTACATGTATTTGTGCTCTGGAGGCCATATAAAGCCACTACAGTAGGGGCGACACACTATAAGAAGTCAGCACAGAAATTACTACAAGAACTTAGAAGACTGTAATCAGGAGTAGATAATCTCCTGCCGTAATATATTACATATAGTTATATAGTACAATGTTAGTAACAGGAAATTTGGTATTACACTCTTCTCCACCACATAACATACATGCAAACCTCAATCTCAAACTTTAGAACACCAGTCTGAGATGAGATTACAAGGACTATCAAATCTGTATGGTAAACTCCCTACTTGTAATACATGACACTATGATTCATAAACCGTACAAAACATGCAACACAATACCAGATACACCCCAACTCTCAAACTAACACTCACTCATCTAACTCATGCAAGTTACAATATCTGACACATACCCGGTACACAATGCTCATGCATGTCATCCCATGATCCCATGGTTATATGCAGTTACAAATGTCATACAGGAAAAGTAACAATCATTTATGTACACTGGCAACTGAATTGGAAGTTCACACTCCACACGTCAGTCATCCTTCCACAGCATAGTTCGGTTTGGAGACTGTCCATAAGACTGTTTTTCTTGATAATTCTTGTAGATATAAGGTGGCCTAATATGTTAGCGACACCACATTTTAGATGACTCTCTTGTGCTGTTTGATTGGCTGTAGGGCGTCAGTTTGCCAAGTACGAATATTCTTCAGCGCTTGATTCAGCTTGTCACACCAGAGGAAGCGATCTTCCTTAGTGTCAGCGGAGAGCATGTGTCTGGAAGAAGACAAATAAATAGACTGTTCAGTCCTTTTCCAATAGCATGTATGATAATTGCAAGCGATATTTTGTGTGGGTTTGCTTGAATGCCGAGTCCCGGGGAAACTCTGACGATGAAGTGGCTGTCGCACATAGACCAATTTCCTTCAGAAGACAAATTTCTTCCCTAAAAAGGCAAGAAATATCAGGATTTCTGTACTCACTTGGTGGAAGTCATTGTATCGTAACTCCAGGTGACCAGTGTGTTCTTATCACCACTTCTCTGTGGGCGGACCAACACCAATTCAAACGTGTTCGGCCGTGCACAGATGTCGCGGGGGATGAGGGTAACATGCTCTGTTACGCAGTTCTTGAGGTCAATAATCCCTATGGGGTCCTGAAAATGATGAATTTTGATGATGAAGCATGTGATTATTTTGTTCAGAAGTGTAACAAGCAAAGAAATAACGTTCAGACAGTCTGTCAGTGTCTACATGTATGTCAAGCTGACCCGGTCTTGCCACTGTGAACCTCATGGTTTTTGAATCAATGGGATATTTTTGCTTCGTTAGACAAGACTTACCTTTCTGTATTCATCATCTGGGTACTTCCAGAATCTGATTTGATTGTTAACTAGCACACACCAACGGCGATACCAGTTACCAAGACCCGTCACATCTTCAAACATAGACTGAAAAACAAAATGTCATCGTGAGATTTTCTCGCGCCAAAATGAGCTCATACAAAAACTAGCAGTATTTATCGCCTGACATCCTGCAACTGAGACTGAGAGTAAGAACTGAGTGGAATAGCTTACCAAAAATCCCCTCTCTTCAACATTCGTATCTAGCACGCATCTTAGCTTCATGTGGAGTAGGCCCTGGAGGGGACTCAAGAATGGAACCTAGAAAGCAATCGAAAACAGTTCAAGAGAATGTTGGGATTGAGCGGGTCAACTTGGGTCAGTGGTTGAATGCAGTTTATACCCATTTCATCCTTTCCCAACTCACTCTCTAACATGCCAAATGCAAACTCTTTTGCTCTAAACCCTAAGCGTGGAGGGAGGGGGGATTGGGTAAAATGGGAAAACACTGTTGAATACACCACATCAATCATTATGTTACTAAACTGACTTACCTTTTGCAGATTGAAAGTGACGTTGTGAACTGACCGTAACGTTATTGGCACAGACGCCACCAGTGAGAAATTTGTGGTTCTCACTGACATCACACTTGCACCATGTTCTGAAATACAGACAGGAATACGAACGTAAAATACTGCAAGCAGGAGAAAATAGGGAGGTTTCGCAAGCGCCCGGTTAGGCCATACGACGACGTTTATCTATTGATTGGGTACACCCACACAATAGATGAACGTCGTCGTAGGGCCTAACCGGGCGCTTGCGAAACCTCCCTAATAATCTAAGAAACGAAAACTCCTTAAATCAGGGAATACGACTGACCACGGGTAGACCATTGTCAGTGATCACCTTAAATTTGGGGTCGGTAGGCCTCACTGGACCATGTCATACATACCTGGAGTATGACTAGCACTTTTTCCCTTTCCGAACATTTTCTTGGGAGTAAATCTGGACTTCTTCTTCTCTGGTTCAACCTCCTTAATTACACTCTGAAATAGTAGATAGTTTACTACAGTGAAAATTGTTCCTGATAAAGGTAACAAAATGCAATGCACATGGTGGATTTTGTCCAAGTGAATGAACAAGACTTACCATGCTGTAAATATCCAAACTGAAACGGAAGTCACTTTTCAGGTCGTTGATTCTGAACATATTTGGTATTTCCATTGTCCCCTTCATACCTCCGTCGTGGGTTGACACCATCTGGGTCACGAGAATGTGTGGCCCGTTCTTTAGAATGCACATAAAGAAATGGACTGAAGTATCTGAAACAGAAAATATGTGATATTATGCAGGAATTCATGATGACTGTAAAAAATGCTCTCCTATAGACAAATCCCAAATTCTGCGCACTTCCGCCGAAATAGCAACAAGAACCTCGATCTGAAACCAGCTGACGTGACGCAATCCGTGATTCAGCAATGGTCAACTCTGACGTAACGTCGTCCAAGTCACTGTCGTGGGGTTCTCTGCGTCACATCATTCAGTTTCAGACCGAGGTTCTTGTTGCTATTTCGGCGGAAGTGCGCAGATCTTTCCCGTTTACGTCAATTTAGGATTTGTCTATTACAATGGACATAAAAAGAGGGCTTTTTCGATTGGCGGGATTCCTAGGCCTGCATATGAAAGTGGGCTAGATTAAATAATTTAGTGAAAGAACAATGAGAAGCAGTAGGCTTAGAAAAACTTTGTCAGAAGTTTGCAAAGCACACAGCTGGCATTGACAATAGGTCCTGTCGACCTGTGGTGCCGACAAAAATATGTCGATTCTCACCATGCCTCGTCTGCATCCTATTCAGGAAGTCTTTCTTGAGAGGCAATCTAATGTCGCTGATGGTCAGGGAACCTCGGCAGCAGTCGGTCTTCTCCACGACTGGTGCCTTCTTCAGGCGGTCGATCTCTTCCAAATACGCCTGACGTTTTTGACCTGTGATAGAGAAACAAAATATAGTCATATCTTCAAGTAAACAACCACCAGTGTAGTGTTTTCAATGGAGGATCAGGTAGATTCCCACATTATCAACACTACGTCGGAACTCTGTTCCCGGACCGCATATGCCCCCAAAACCAATGAATTACAACAGGTTGACATGGTAGAGGGGAATATGAACTGTCATCTGGTTACAAAAGGACTGAGGAAGTTCTTGTGTACTTACATGCGATGAGCAGGACCCTGTTGCATTCCACCTGTTCCAACGACCCAGCAAATGTTGAATTCTTGCTGCAGCACTTGTTAAGGGCATTGCTCGTCTGAATAATTACACTCTGTTCTTGTTTAACAAGATCGTGAAGCTCCTGAAAGTGGAAAGAAGACATTTTCCTAAGAATCATACACAGTAAGTGTAGTTAAATACATGGGCCCGAACTTATAAAAGGTGTTTTTCGCCTGTCTAACTTGGACTTGTTTAAGCCTAAACATTTGTAAGACAACTGTTAGACAAGTCTACCATTGAAATGGGAAAACACTGTCGAATACACCACATCAATCATTATGTTACAAAACTGACTTACCTTTTGCAGATTGAAAGTAACGTTGTGAACTGAACGTAACGTAATTGGCACAGACGCCACCAGTGAGAAATTTGTGGTTCTCACTGACATCACACTTGCACCATGTTCTGAAATACAGACAGGAATATGGACGTAAAATGCTGCAAGCAGGAGAAAATATTAGGGAGGTTTCGCAAGCGCCCGGTTAGGCCATACGACAACGTTTATCTATTGTTTGGGTATACCCACACAATAGATAAACGTCGTCGTAGGGCCTAACCGGGCGCTTGCGAAACCTCCCTAATAATCTAAGAAACCAAAACTCCTTAAATCAGGAAATACGACTGACCACGGGTAGACCATTTTCAGTGATCACCTTAAATTTGGGGTCGGTAGGCCTAACTGGACCATGTCATACATACCTGGAGTATGACTAGCACTTTTTCCCTTTCCGAACATTTTCTTGGGAGTAAATCTGGATTTCTTCTTCTCTGGTTCAACCTCCTTAATTACACTCTGAAATAGTAGATAGTTTCCTGCAGTGAAAATTGTTCCTGATAAAGGTAACAAAGTGCAATGCACATGGTGGATTTTGTCCAAGGCATCAAAGTGAATGAACAAGACTTACCATGCTGTAAATATCCAAACTGAAACGGAAGTCACTTTTCAGGTCGTTGATTCGGAACATATTTGGTATTTCCATTGTCCCCTTCATACCTCCGTCGTGGGTTGACACCATCTGGGTCACGAGAATGTGTGGCCCGTTCTTTAGAATGCACATAAAGAAATGGACTGAAGTATCTGAAACAGAAAATATGTGATAATGCAGGAATTCATGATGACTGTAAAAAATGCTCTCCTATTACAATGGACATAAAAAGAGGGCTTTTTCGACTGGCGGGATTCCTAGGCCTGCATATGGAAAGTGGGCTAGAGATTAAATAATTTAGTGAAAGAACACTGAGAAGCAGTAGGCTTAGAAAAATTTTGTCAGAAGTTTGCAAAGCACACAGCTGGCATTGACAATAGGTCCTGTTGACTCATGGTGCCAACAAAAATACGTTGATTCTCACCATGCCTCGTCTGCATCCTGTTCAGGAAATCTTTCTTGAGAGGCAATCTAATGTCGCTGATGGTCAGTGAACCTCGGCAGCAGTCAGTCTTCTCAATGACTGGTGCCTTCTTCAGGCGGTCGATCTCTTCCAAATACGCCTGACGTTTTTGACCTATGATATAGAGAAACAAGATAGAGTCACATCTTCCAAGTAAACAACAACCTAACCAATGTGGTGTTTTCAATGGAGGATCAGGTAGATTCCCACATTATCAACACTACGTCAGAACTCTGTTCCCGCATATGCCCCAAAACCAATGAATTACAACACTAGGTTGACATGGTAGAGGGGAATATGAACTGCCATCTGGTTACAAAAGGACTGGGGAAGTTTGTGTGTACTTACATGCGATGAGCAGGACCCTGTTGCACTCCACCTGTTCCAAGGACCCAGCAAATGTTGAATTCTTGCTGCAGCACTTGTTAAGGGCATTGCTCGTCTGAATAATTACACTCTGTTCTTGTTTAACAAGATCGTGAAGCTCCTGAAAGTAGCAAGAAGAAAGTTTCCAAAGAATTATACACAGTAAGTGGAGTCAAGTAGTTCTTTATGGGCCTGTCTAAAAGGAGTGTTTAACGATGCCATGGTTTCAATACAACTCATCATGTCATCATACTCAATATTGCCACCCACCTGTATCTTTTCTCGAGCACTCTTTTCAGGAATATACGGCATATCATCTTGGGCGCCCTCTGGTGATGCGTCATGTTGACCGCGGCGCACAATGGACATCTTCGGGGGTGGATGGTTCTTCTTATATCGTGTTGACCGATAGACGTCAATATTGTAGACGATTTGTTTCTCGGCATGTTTTCTCGGCGATGGTGATTTGTATGTAGGTTTCTTTGGTGATGGCGACCGATATGACCTCGTCCTGGTGCGGCAGTTGTAAGCCCCCACCGGAGCCATGCTCTCCTCGTCGTCATCAGTGCTATTTTCTTCCAAAAGGTCGTCCATCTCTGCACAGAGATTATCAGTCCCAGCTGAGTCGTCGCCGTCATAGGATGTAGTCTCCTCTGTTTCTTCTGACTGGATTGATTCTTGCTGCTGATAGCCGCGATGACTGTACGGGATTTGGCTTGTCAACAGATAACGATTCATGCGGTCTTCTCCCGTTTCCTGCACCTCAGAGTCGACGTCACGATCAGAAGACTGGAGTGGCTCAACGCCGAGAGATGACTGACGATCACTCCATGACGGCTGGTGCTGACGAGGCTTCCTCTGGTGTACTATTTCATCATCTTCAGAGAAGTCACTCTCCGACTGATAACGCCTGTCCGACTCCTGACTCCCCGTTTCCGTCTGCAGCGACTCCTCTTCCTGGGACTCTGGCTCCATCTGAACCTTACGCTGAATAGTAACAGTCTTACTTGAATCAGCCTTCTTGTTGACAGTGACTGTTGTCTCACACGTGAAGTGGTCACCCTTCTCAACAATGGTGGTAGAAGATGTCGACCCCTGAGCATCTTCAGACTCGTCATCTGACTCGGGATCGCTCTCGCACCTATTCTGCATCGCCATCACCTCGCTCTCACGTTTCCGACGCACGGGGACGTCAGCGCCCTTCCCAGCGTTGAACGTCTTGACTCGGGTCCATATCTTATGATGCGCATTGCTGACACCTGGCTGATTACATGGCGTCGTCTCGTTAATTTCCTGGATGGGCGTGGCTTGGGATGTATCGACGTTAGTCCGTGTGACGTGCTTCTCACTCACGGTATTCAGCACATCATGTCTTTTAGCCTGGACATCGTCACTCTGGTGTCTTGCTTTTGGTGCAGTGACAACTTGACTCTGACGGTGTACAACATCATCTTCGCTAGTGTGTCTCGTCTTGGCACACTTCTTAATCGGACTGTTTGAGCCCATCTCAAAACCCATCGCTGCCAATTTGTCTTCGAACTCTGAAAAAACCGCACACGACACATCATCAAATCTTTCTAATTCTATCCTAAGGGTTTAGACACTGGGTATACATGTCCATGTAAGTAGGTATACATGTCCATGTAAGTAGGTATACATGTCCATGTAAGTACACTGTAAATGGAAAATTAACCTGTTTCGACAACAGCAAATATTATGCAATTCCATCTACGCTATTGCTACTAACCTGATCTCTTCTTTTCTACCGTCTCATCGCGCGTCATCTTACGTTTGCTTCCATACATGCGAGGTGGCGCCATTGGCTGTGAGGGACTACCTGGTTTGGAGATGACGAGTCCTGCGTGAGTTTGTAACGGAGGGTGAGCTGGTACGTTAAAATCATCAGCGTCAAGATCTCTCTGAAAAGAACATCAGACAAAAGTTTAGAGTAAATATCAGGGTTCCTCCCGCAGACAGATGTAAAATTTCATGGACCTTTTGAGGACTTTCATGGTATCAAATATGTAAAATTTAAGGACTTACACAGAAGCCGGGCCATGTGCACCGGCGTCCGCGTCCGAATTTTACTCTTTCGTGACGGAAAGAAATTAAAGAGACAATGTAAAAAACACCAGAAATTTAATTTTCAAGACTGAACATTTTAATTTTTAAGGACTTTTGTGGACTTTATAGGATTTTCTCAATTTTTATGGACTTTCAAGGCCTTAAATTTAAGCATTTTAAATTCTTGGACTTTCATGGTTTTAAAGGACCTGGAGGAACCCTGAATATCAGAAGCTGGGCGAATGATTGCTTTTTTTCAATGACCACATGGAAAAAGGAAACTTTAATCCACGTACCTGGATAGGTGTTGAGCTCACGGTATAATCTTCCTCCTTCATGCCACTTTTCCATCTGTTGCGTAAAACCTCCATATCCTTCTCACGCTGTGTCTTACACTTCTCAGCAATCTCGCTATCCTTCCAGCCCTCATGTGTCTTAGCGTACAACTTTACCTGGATCCCCTGAAGCCCCTCGTGAGCCTTGGGCGAGACTATCTCAGCGGGAGATTTTGGCACAGGCGGTTGCGTTTCGTGGCTCTCTTGGAACTGTTTGGCACGAGATGCAATAGCATCGTTGAAGCTCAGCTTGGACAGAGCTGGTTTGGGAGGTATGAATTTGGGGGACTTCGTCTCAGCCGATGCTTTCTCAGCCCAAGCAGCAAGACGTGCATTTACTGGTTTATCAGTTGGTTCGTCGGAGTTGGTCGTTGGACTTGGTGGTGTGTTGCTCTGCACACGTTTCTCCCACATGCCAAGACGTGATGTCACAGGATTCTTAGCCGGTTTCTCATCCATGTTCTCCGTTTTCTTTTTACTGATTCTCAATGTAGCCTCAGAAACAAATTTACCCCCTGAACTGGGACTCTCTTTTCTTGGGGAGACAAAACGCTCACGGGCTGGGGGATCATTCCTCGACTGCCGCGGCAGACGGCTTGGACTTGGAGTATTCTCACGAGGTGGCTCATTCTGGTCATTCGACGATTTGACTGGGGAATTAGCGGGAGATTTTTGATGCAGAAATGTCCGCGGTGGCTTTACAGGAGCTGGGCTCTCATTTTCCTGGTTGGGTGGCTTCCAGACTTTGGCTGGCTTCTCCTCAGGTGCCCTGCAAAACCAATCGAAAGTAAAAGAAAGTGGATTCATTTGAAATCAGAGAGAGGGTGCGTTTCTCATACAGAAAGGAAACTTGCAAATAACCCTGCATGGATGAATAAGTCCTGCATGGATGAATAAACTTTTGTCTGATGGACATACTTCGCTGGATGATCAAGGTCATCCACCCAGTTGTTGATATCTGTGGCGAGGGCAGCCAGTCGGGTCTTCCTGGCCCCAAGAGATGGACGAGATGGCCTTGTTGATGGGGCAGATGGCTCCTTCGACTTCAGGAGTGGGGAAGGTGCATCGTCTTCGTCACCTAGCAACAACAAGAGTGAATTGGAAGTGAAATTGGAAAACTTTCCATTTGGGTACATATTACATGAACCTATCTTTGCCCTGGATTATTTATTGTGCAGGATATATAAAAGACTTTTTGTGTCAAATCAGCAACCTGCACTACTCATTGAAGAGATAGACTAGTGTGAGCAACAATACTGGAGTTTCTTTTTTCTAACGTTATTTCAATTTATTTCTGGTGTGGAAACAACCTATTTGTTTTGGTCGCCTGGCAGTAAAACTTGTGCCATCCTGCTCATCATACGCACCTTTTTCCCATGCAAAACGCTGTTTGACTAATGTCTTCAAGCGGGAGTGAACTCCTTGTATTGCTGGTGTATCTGGCTTAATACCAGTCTCATCTTGCCGAAAGCAATGTCGTTTTACTGGGCTCACATCTGAAACAGACCAAAATCAAACATTAGGAGTGAAGATGCTTGGAAAGATCCCGCCAGCTTGGCAAATACATGGTTTGGATATTGTGATTTGGCATTACATTAAATTTGCAGAACAAGGGAAATTTGAAGACCTTTTTAAGAACTCAAGGTGCATAGAATAACGGCATGAATCGGAAAGAATTATCAGGGGTATCACTTACCATCAGCTTGTGATGATTCTTGCACATTTTCACTTGTATTTTCTTGCATGGGCACAGATGGTCGTTTTGCGACTGGCGTCGACCCCTTCAGTTTCTTTGCCAGGTCTTCCCGACGCTGACGAGTTCGATCTAACAATTTCTGGAGAAAATAGAAAATGAGACTTGTCAACAAAATGAACAACTGAGGATCTATCTTAATCTAGGAGTAGGACTCTGAAACTGAAAGTGAGATGTGCAGGTTTCTGCAATCAAAGTGCCATCATCCATTGGCAAATAGCTTAAAATTCTTACTTGACCCTGACAAAATTCCAGAATTTTCTTAACATAGTATTAGTAAACATGACAAAGATATACCGGTTTTGTATCCAACCAATTTCATCATAGAAATCCAGCCTCAAGGAGATTACAGACACCACACAAGAGTTTGGAGCAGTCATGGCAGTGGCTAAAGAAACTACCGGGAGCTCCCATAGTTTCTTTAGTAACAGTTAAAAAAACAATTTCTTAGTGTTAGCATTGCTCTGGCTAAGATCTCCAACTGAAAATGGTGTTTTTGTGAGGAAAAAAGCGGAAATAAAATTCAATGCCTTCTGGGTCCATTTGGCAAACATGCTAAAGAAGAAAACTGCATCAGCTTGAACTGGCCAACCTGCACCATCATGGATCTTAAAGGCATNGTTTTCAGTTTTAGCCACCTGGTGGCCAAGCCAAGAACCGAATCGGACCGAAACTTGTTGTCATAGGTCATATGACCTAGGGGTATATATGTACCAAGTTTCAGATCAATAGCCCCAGCGGTTACGAAACGTGCCCTGCTAACGGACGACGACGGACGACAACGACGACGGACGCACAACCATTGTATAAGCTCACCACAGGTGAGCTAAAAATGAGACTTGTCAACAAAATGAACAACTGAGGATCTATCTTAATCTAGGAGTAGGACTCTGAAACTGAAAGTGAGATGTGCAGGTTTCTGCAATCAAAGTGCCATCATCCATTGGCAAATAGCTTAAAATTCTTACTTGACCCTGACAAAATTACAGAATTTTCTTAACATACATGTAGTATTAGTAAACATGACAAAGATATACCGGTTTTGTATCCAACCAATTTCATCATAGAAATCCAGCCTCAAGGAGATTACAGACACCACACAAGAGTTTGGAGCAGTCATGGCAGTGGCTAAAGAAACTACCGGGAGCTCCCATAGTTTCTTTAGTAACAGTTAAAAAAAACAATTTCTTGTGTTAGCATTGCTCTGGCTAAGATCTCCAACTGAAAATGGTGTTTTTGTGAGGAAAAAAGCGGAAATAAAATTCAATGCCTTCTGGGTCCATTTGGCAAACATGCTAAAGAAGAAAACTGCATCAGCTTGAACTGGCCAACCTGCACCATCATGGATCTTAAAGGCATAAAAATTTGGAAGAGACAAAGCAAGCTGGAAAATGGTGTGCAAAAAATAGGATAAAAGTGTGATGATGCTTGTTGGGCAAACACATGTTGTAAAGAGAAACAACACTTCAACATGAAATTAATTACAGTAAATAAAATAAAACAGATGCCAAAAAGTTGTCAGTGTGTTGCAATCTCTGCCAATCATACATGTACAATCACAAACATGACAACTGTCTCATGCAGTTCACCACAGAGAAAGAAGAGCCATCACCTGAACCAGCCCAATGTTTTATCCTTGCAGCAGCCCTGTCACCACGCCCACTGGGCATTCATCTTTTCAAAAGACATGTTTTTTCAATAATTTCATGTAGGCCCTAAATATAAATTTTTACCAGAATCATGAGTAATATGGCACCGAGTAAGATAAAAAGAACTGTTGGCGTGATTGCAAGTGATTTCACTGCTGATTTCTTATTGTCCTTTGACAAGTCGCCGCCTGGTTCCAGGGAGTGAGATGGTAGCTGAAGCAAGAATAAAAATAGGCCTATAGGGCTTCGGCCTAAAAGGAAGCGATCAGTCACTCATCAAGCATCAGCATGGGATGGCAGTGTCAGCAGCAGAGCAGGGCTCACCCCAGAGAGAGCCCACACCCACAAGACAAATCAAAGGCCAGCCAAGCGGCAAGGAAGGACAAGGTAGGACATGTGCATGTCTGTCTGTCAATAATGTCAACAATGACATGATGAAATTCATGATGAATGAATTGAAGGGCGGCAAAAAATATTTAAAAATTATCATTTTTTCACTTCTTCCTCACTTCAGCAACAAATCATGATCTGACGGTAGGAGGCCTACTGCAGTGGCTTCTTGGTCCATCCATGTCACCCACGTCACGACGTGCATTGATGCATGTGGTGTGCATCCCCAGCAGCCCACACTGCACATGCGGCACTGCACATGCGGCACTGCACTGGCCACTGCGCTGCAACATGTGCAATGCATGGCAAGCGAGCAAGCGCGACGACACGCCACGCAACATCCAATATTTTTTTGCAAATTCAACGGCGATATGTTGTTTTAAATGTATTTTTCAAATAACCTGAGTAAACGGGTCCATCCTGAAGCAACGCAAAGGAAATCAGTAACTCCAATCGAGGGGAAAAACGGTATTTTAAAGATAAAACATTTCGATTCTCTGTGTCTTTTATTCAAAATTGGCGGTTCCGTCTCGCGGTTTCTCGTGATTTCTCACTGGCGTTTTGACTGGTTCACATCTTTCCCGCTCAACTCGCGCGGCGCTACTGAGCAAAATGGCGGACCCCGAAAGTTCACTTCTGTTTTTTGACACTTTTTCACACGCACAGTCCGAGGTATGCGGCATTTGATGCATCTAACTTTGTCAAACGCTTACCGTGTTACAAGTAAAGATATAGAAACATCACATATAGTTTGATTGGTCATAGTTTCTTCGCCGCAAGCTCATCCGTCGTCCATCCATCATTTTTCATGTTTTTTTATAGATCCTCCACAGTCACACCTGCACTCAGCACTGTAGCTGCACAGTCTGCATGGTCTGCAGTGCAGTTGCAGTGCATCTTGCAATTGCATGGTCTGCCAGTGGTCTGCACACACTGCAAAAACTGCATCTGCATTCTGCATTGCACATCATGACATCATAGGCTACACGTCAATGCATGTAGGCCTAGGCCTAGGCCTACATAACATACCAACCAGTAGGCCTACACTTTGGACTTTAGTTATGCTACCGGTACGCACGTAGGCCTACGTTCTGCATGCATGCAGTTACCGTAGGCCTAGGCTAGGCTGCCGCCCTAAGGTCGAGTATGTCTAGACCAGACTAAGTGGTAAGTGGCTGGTGGATCCAGGAGTTGCCGAAGGGGAGAGGGGCGTGGAATGGGTGAAGCCCATTCCCTGAGCGCCAAAGAAGGCGCGAAGCCCCGGCGGAGGGTCTCCCACGGAAAGATTTTTTGGGTAAAAGTGCCGGAAACGCGATTTCCTTGCACCTGCACCTGCACGCCCCCTTGACATGTTGCATGAAAATCACAATTTTCATTGTTTTTTTATCTAGGCCTGGGCCTATATCGTATATTGTGTCATAACTGTCATGTGAAGCCATTTTTTAACTTCCTCTTCCAGGATTTGAATTTGGACTTAGTGCAGTTCCCGCATCCAGTTCTTATCAAAGAGGTTCACATAGTACCTCTTGGTACTATGATTCATGCTGATGTTCCAGGAGGACAAAGACTTGGGTAAGACTTCTCATCAAGACTTCTTGTATCAAAAGACCAAAAGATCCTAATAGGCTTCCCCAACCTTGCCAACCCCAAATTTTTCCATTTGGTTTGTGTTTTCTAAATAAAATTTGCATATGAGAAATAAGACAGTAAAAATTTCTCCTGTGATATTTATTTGAAGTCTTCTTAATTGTCCAAACTCTTCTTCAGGGCCACAAATCCATCTGGGTTCAAATTGGAATTGTTTGTGAATAACCTAGCCAAGCCTAACAATGCAACATTTGAAAAACTTGGAAGGTGAGATATTTCTTGAAATCTGTCATCCATTTACCGGTACCTGTGTTTTCTTCTGTCTTTGCAACTTGTCTTTAGACCTGTCAGAATAATGAATTCAGTATTATTCTTTGGCTTTCTCATCCTACATTTGTACTGTGAAGTGATTGAGACTATGCGTATTATTGTGGGTAACATCCTTGATATGATTGTTGTACATTTGTCCTTTATGGATGGCAATTGATTGTTGAAGAAGTGTAGTAAGTTTGATACTGAATAGGATATACGACAGCATTTGTAAACAATTTAAGTAATAATAATGGTTTATTTTAGGATCACTTTTGCATCTGGTGGAGAAAGTTGTATAAAAGCTGAAGCAGAGGTAGGCTATTTATGTTACTTAGTTCATAATATTCAAGTGGTTTCAAGAAAATTTGATTTTGCTGTTCGCTGCTCACGCTGAGATGCCATCATGTTGGAGAGACCATCTCCTCTTCACTGATGATGTTGATATACAGTCCATTTATGTCTGTGTCTTGGTCTTTGCAGATTCCAACAGATGGCTTGATTCTCAAAGGATGGTACTCGACAATGACTGTTGGTGTCTTTGGCTGTCTGACTACAGTGAAGGGTCGTACGGCGTCTCCCCCGCCGCCACCTCCACCACAGAATGTGCAGTCACCAAGAATTAAACAAGGTTTGTAAACCACGGTAGACTTGACTGTGTTCGGCTTGATTCTAGATTGCGTGTATGATGTTACCTTATTGATGATCATATCATAGTGAATTCGGGATTTGATTCCAAAATGTTATGCAGAGTGAAGCGCTCATCTGTCCCCCTTGTGTTTTCCCAAGTCAGCAAGCATATCTTCCTAAAATATTTACCAGAACTACGACATCTTGACCTGCATTTGTATAATTCTCTCTTACATTTCATTTCACAGAATCACAACCAGTTGGTCAACAAGATTATCACCAACAGGCACCACAACCTGTTCCACCTCCTCTGTCTGATAAATCACACGAATGGGCTGCTGTATCACGCCAGGAAGTGGAATACCACCCACATCCGGTTGCTCCTGTACAAGTAAAACAAGAGGCCTTTGAAGTTGACAACAGATATGTTCAGCCGAATCCGTTGGAAATGCATCATGGGAGACCACCTGTGCCGCATCCTGGCCATCCCCAAGATCATGCGGATCTGCCTCCACTTCCTGCGTACAGTAATCCACATGCTGGCGTTCGCCCACCAGAGCCGCCACATCCAATGGGGCACCCCGGGGAACCTCCTCGTGGTATCATTGCAACTGAGCCACCACATTCGACGCAGAGTGTTGGACCTGGTGGTCACCCCCAGGAGCATGTTGTTGGACATCCGGGGGAGATGCCTCATGGGATGATGCACCCCGGAGAGCCCCAGCGCAGTATCGGCATGCCGATGGACCCACAACATGGCATGGTGCCACCCCAGGAACACCAGATAGGCTCTTTACCCCAGATGATCCACAATCCTTCCATGGAGGGAATGGGGCGTACGCCAGACATGAGGGAAATACACGAGGCCATGGAGTCATTTGATGCCGAACGCAGACACGAACATGAACGTGAGCGTCGTTACAGGAGTGATTCCCGTGATGGTGATTATCGTGATTACAGGGGATCAAGGGAAGGTTCCCGGGATCGTGACAGCTTCGGTCGCGAGTCTCGCGATCATAGGGACAGATCAAGAGAACATGGACGTGATAGACCCCGGGAGCGTGAGCATGATTGGGATCATGACCGTGGGCGGGATTGGGAACGGAGGGATCGGGATCGTGAAGATTGGGATCATGGAAAAGATTGGGACAAGGATCGTTCAAGGGGACGTGATGATTACAAAGGGAGGGATAAAGACTCTAAAGATAAACAGCGGCCAAGGTCGCCAATATTTAGGTCAAGGGCAAGTCCAAGGTCAAGGTCACCAATGTCAAGGGAATCCAGTCGTTCACGAGATATTGAGAATGTGGAGGATATTGTTGAACATGGTGAGTGTCAAAAGTGTCTTTCAACCAGCATCATTGCTCAGCGACTGAAATTGACACAATCAAAGTGTGAAGCCGTCTTTACTCTGTGGTATTCTGTTCCATACCATGCTGACGTTCTCTCCCTCTCCCAGGTGAACCAGGAGATGAACCGGCTGAGGGACCTTTTGACCCGATGTCACCAGAGCCTCAAGGTGACATGTACGTGACGTTATCTGACATTGAAGCAAATGCAAACCAAGACAGAGATCAGGCAATTGTAAGTACACATTAAGCACTTTGATTGTTGTGTCAACTAACATGTAATAATGGATGCCCCCATAAAAGTTCGGTAAGGTAGGACAGCTGGGGTAAACCGTGAACTTCCGAACTACTAGTTGCTGACTTGAGCCAGGGCTATTCTGCACCAGTGGTGGCTTAATATTGTTGTCTATCAGCAGCTGAATTGAATTTGTGAGGTGGTTGTTCCAGTGTTAGATGTTGAGTTGTCGTTCTTGTCTACAGCACCCCTGAATCACCCTAAAAAGCCAACTCTAATCATCACACCCTTTCACAGAATCCATACATAGAATAAAGAGAATGTGTCTCACAAGGCAAACCTCAATCAACCATGCTTTGCAGTGAATTAACCCCGTCGCTACCGGAGCCAGTGTCACGTTCTGTACCAAATTGGCTGTCAGTATACTGCAATCCAGGTGAAGTGCTCTGACACTGCAGTGCCATCTATGACTTGAGAATTGAAATCAAAATAGCAGACGTCTCGCAGACAATCACATCGTCCACAATACCAATATGTGACCCGTCACAGCAAAACCTGTCTTAAGTTGCACAAGATATGAACCAGGATGAACCAAAATAACTGGAGGAGATAACAGGAGAAATGTAACCGCTCAGATTTTACAAAAGACAGATATAAGCCTAGGCCTACTGAAATTTACAAAATGTTAGTCTCAACCTGCCAACTTCAGAGCAACTTAGTACTGGTTTTGTTGTGACTGGCCACATGTATGAGGTGATATTTGCTCTGGTGTTGTACCTGTAATTTAACAGGACAAATGTCCATCCATCCCCTAGGCAGCAAAGGAGTCGTCTATCTACTTTGTTCTTATTTATGTCTTCTTTTCAATAGGAAGTTGACGATGGCGGGGGATATGAAGATATCTCCGATGACGATATCGATGACATGGATGATTTTAGAGGGGTACGTTCCTCTGATAGGTTTCAACTGACACTTGCAGTTGCTGCATTGAAAGATGCTCTGTTAATTTTCATTGCTGAAGCCCTAAGATGATTGATGTATGAAGGTTTCTGTCTCCTTTTTCACGAGTCATACCCCCTCTCCCGCATGCTTCTCTCCACGTTCCCCAAATATCACAATGAATGTTCGTTCATTTTCATATAATGGAATATTCATCTGAGAATCTTCCTGTTTTCTTTATAAAATCTTCTTAATGTGTGATCACCTGTGGCTTCTTAAATACCATTGTTCTGTCTGTGACCCAGTGAAGAATGAGACAGTTGAAATGCAAGAGCATGTAGCATATCTACTGCTATGCTAAGAATAACAATAGCTTGCCAGAGCTCACCATGTCTTGACCTTCATTTACATCCCAACAAAAACTCAAGGATTTTATCTAGGTTTGTGTCCTTTACAGATGGTTGATGGTATATTCGAAGTCCCAGAGGACATGTGGAACTACACAAGTTACAGCCCTTATCAGTTTGAGCTTTTACCATTGACAGTAAGTAGTTGGAGTTCAGTTTACTGAGATACATGAACATACTGGTGATAATACAAACCAAATCCTACTTTTACCATTGGGCACTGAACTCAGCTTCTACTTGTTTCAGTAGGGCAGAATTGAAAAACAACAGTTTTAGGAAAAGGCTGTTGATAATTTCTTGATTTCGGATTTCAGACATTCAGTGACCCATCACTTTCACCATACCAAGTCGAGAGACTCAGGTCTAAACTCAGTCACAAGGAAATGCCACAAGAAGCATTGGATGTCCTCGATCTCGTCACACGATTCTTGGAGGCTGAACATACGGGAGAGTAAGTTGGAAAGGCGCGATGGAAACATCGACGCTGTAGCTCTGACATTCCGGGTTTGATCCCTGGTTGGCTCTATTCTTTGTGTGAAAGAGATGGTGACTCTTTGATATCGCAGGTTTTTGCTGGGTATTCCAGTTTCCTCCTGCTTTACAGTAACTGCGCTAAGTTTTCTATAAAGCTGTTGTTTCACAAATCTTGGTGAGTAAGAGTTGAGGGGTTTAGACTTGCACAATCTGTTATAGCCAGTCAACTGAGAGACCAGTGATTTGTAAATACATGGTACCAAAAATAGATAAGCGCTTATCTATTTTTGATGGTACTTTATAGTCGTACATGTTCTTGACAGAATGTAAACGCTATCTTTTCTAGATGGGTTGAAGCGATGGAAAATCTGCCATCCCTGTTGAGTAATGGACTCTCATACTTAGGAAAGGAAGGTAGGAACGTCATTTGAACATTTCACATGTGTCAGAGCTGTTACTGTTCAAGATAGTTACCCAGTTTGTCAAGGACAGACTTAGTTCCGCCTTGGGTTGGGTTATTCAACAGAGTAAAGGTGCTGCATCACACGGTCCAATTCAATGCTGAGCCGAGCCATTGATGTTTGACTGAGCACCGGTCAGGGGAATTTTATATTGCACTGGTTCACTAGAACTTTGCTGCCATCTTGTGGCGATAAGCATTGCTGACTGCTCCTATTGCAACATTGTATTTCACAGATATCATTGATACGTTCATATCGTGGACACTGGAGGGACTTGACTTTGACAAGGCCATCGCTCAACCCGAGAATAAGTACAAACTTCGCCACCTCAAGATGGGCATCAAACTGGTTGGTGCTCTCTGTTCCTGTGACGTCAACATCTGTCTCAAAATGATGGTAAGTGAGTCGTCGCTAAAGTTTTTCTCAGGTTAATTTCTCACCCCCAGAAGGGCAGAGATCAAGAGCTGGTGCGGATCCAGAAGGGGGCGCCCTGGGCACACTCCTCCCCTTTGGTGAACAAATCTGTAAAATTGACCATGAAATTCTGGAATCTGGAGCAAATCTTTGAAATTCATTATAGATTTCAATGTTCCCCTAGCGCAAGGCGCCCCTCGTTTCCCAAATCCTGGATCTGCCGCTGAAGAGAGACCCCAAGTTGGTGCTCCAACACCAGAGATTACCAGCATGGGTCTATCTGATCTCTGAGATTTTGCTTGAAAAAAAACTTACTGTATAGTCCGGCAACATCTTAGCGCGACCCAATGGAATGCGGAAGTCATGTAATGTGGCAGAGTTTGGTGATTAGCTCACTGGGGTGAGCTATTACAATGGTGCAGCGTCCGTCGTCGTCCGTCGTCGTCGTCGTCGTCCGTCGTTGTCCGTTAGCAGGGCACGTTTCGTAACCGCTGAAGCTATTGATCTGAAACTTGGTACATATATACCCCTAGGTCAGATGACCCACGACACCAAGTTTCGGTCCCATTCGACTCTCAGTTTGGCCACCAGGTGGCAGAAACCAAAAACACAAAAAGTGCAATAACTCCTGAACTAATGACTAGATCATCTCCAAATTTTTATCATAGGTGTAGCTAATAAGGATACA
>NMRB01003498.1:0-11733 GCA_002633025.1 Notospermus geniculatus | reverse complement strand
GGGGGCCAAAGGCTAAAACACAAAAACTGCATTTACACCTTAAATATTGAACGGAATTTCACCACATTTTGGTGGTTGGCTCATCTAGCAAGGGTACATAATATGCCGCACGCTTTTGGAATTTAATCGATGTTTCAGCCCTATAGGGGGCACTTTGTAAAAACCACAAAAGTTCCCTTCTGCTCATGATAGTACCTTCGACATTGACGCTGTGACTTTGACTCGAATATCCCTTCTGGCTCGCAACATTTCAAGGAACGCAACTTTCGTTCGGTGGGATTTGCACACGCTTTGCGTTGCTCTTGTTACATTCTTCTTGATGATCTCTACCTGCATGTCAATATTTGGCTTGATATGACGTCCAGTGTCGCAGCCAGGGGGCATTACCTGAAAATCATCAAAGTGCTAGTTTCATCATGGAGAAGTATTTAAGACCCATTTTTCCTGGGGACTTTTCTGATGATTTCCATGGAAGGATCTCTACTGGTGAGTTGCATAGTACATGTATTTTAGTACTCAACTTATATTTGATCTTTTCCTATACTTTGTTCCCATTACGGCGTGCATGATGCAATTTTATGGCGTAATTATTACACACAATTTATTTAAAGTTCCTAAAACTAAATATGAAACATGCAGTTCACTAAAGGGTTCAACTCAAAATTACTGTACTGAAATTTACTCTCTCCATAAAATTACATCATCACAGGGTTTTAATGTTGAATTGTCTGATTTGCACTCTGTCTAATGTCTATTATTAAACTTATATGTATTCGAAATTCTAAATACAGGGATTTCACCACTGTACCATTACACGTTTACCAAGTTACAGACCTGTACCAGAGTGGACCCCTGGCACATTCCTGGAGGGGTGTTAACAAGGGTGTTTACTGCCCCTGCATTGTGATGAGGGTAGGCTCCACAATAGTGATACAAAATGGCGACCTCAATCGAAATAGGGGTGAAAACCCTGTATGTTGGGACGTAACAACATTCAAACCCTGTACAACGGTCACCTCCACGTGGTCACGCTGGCAACAAAGAAAATTAAGCCATATACCAATCTTTGTCTGTCAATAGCATTCCTGTACATGTCCATGTACACTAGGTTATTTGGCCATGTCACACCTAAAGTTTTACAATTGTTCATCCTCTTGCATTTTATCATACCGGTACCCTACAATTTGTCTGGCTTTATTTTCTTTGGCAAAGTACCGTCTTCTCAATTTCTTTTTCAGCATCACTGGTCCCATCTACCAAACTATCATTCTCCAGTGGAAAAAGTAATGTATTATTCCTCTCTATAGATGTGCTTTAGTCTAGTAGTGCACCGTCCAGCTTCGTTCATGTGGTCTCTGCCTGAAGATAGTCTCACATACTCCCTTCCCCTTTCTTTCCATCCTTTTCTTTTCCAGGTGTAGTTGCCTTTTTAGTTCAGCAGGATCCTTATTGGTGGCCATGGTGATGGTGCATGCTCTCATTACATCTCTCCTCAATAACAAGTGTTTGCTAGCCCACAATGAATGAATCAAATGTTCCTTTTAACATACATCCACATTCTTTTTGTGCTGGCAACCTTTTCCCATTTCAGCCACATGCATGGTGAATGATATCACTGCTTCCACCTCCACTTTCAACTTATCCTAACCCATCCTTCACAAAAGACTGTTTCCTTTCAGTAACCCTGCAGCATGTCTGACCTACCTAGATATGTTTTCGAAAGGAAAAATGAACTTCACGAAGAGTTTAACAAAGCACTTGCTATCATGAATTTCATCTCAACCATTCTCTTTATAATCATGTTTATTTCTTACATTCCACTCGAATAAAAGTTAAAAAGAAACTAATAAATGTTTCTTTTCAGATACCATCCACTGTGTGCCACACCCTCCTGTTACCTTGCTGTCACCAAAGACGAATCCAGCAATCACTCCACATTACCAGCTAGTCTTCATCGAATACTCAAACGACTAAACCGACAAACCCTTAGTAAAACAAATTGGTAAGTCTACATTCAGATCCACCCTTCAACAAGCAAATATACTGCCCATAAATATAACAATTGACAAATGAGCTTTTCATTTTGCACTAAAATATTTCCTTTTCTCTGCAGCCATGCCAAAGTTGAAAAAACAATCATCACTTCAAAAACTAAAAGCCGAGCGAATAAGGAAACAAAAGGCCCGTCAGGTAAGCACAGTATACTTCACATCCATTCCTCATATTTTTTATATCCATTGATATCAAAACTGTTCTCAACCTACCATTGTGTTCAATTTTCCAGCAGCCCACTACATCAGAGCACCCCCAATCAGACAGTTCCGTTTCAACAAGTCAACACTCGGTATGTATCATACTTTCACACTCTATTTGTGTGCTCCCACAATTGAACCAATAAAAATTCCTACCAATAGCACAGTCAAGCTTCTTCCAAGACTACAGTTACTAACACCCCTGATATCACACAGACCTTCATCAAATCCACTGACAGATTTCTTTCCATTTCCAGAACTACAACGAAGTAGAACATTTCGTGGGCAACTCTGATATCACAGATGATGTCATCCTTGCAGCCATTAAGCTTATGCATCTGTTTGCAAATCGTCTCAAATACGATGGATATATCGGATACTATACTCCAGCAGAGCTGTACTTCCTGTCTCAAATTGAACATTCAAATGAACGTCGACCACCAATACCAGCAGACAAGGACTCAGTATTAATCCATCCTCTGAAAAACCACTGGATTACATCTTACTACCAATCCAGGACTCAAAAATTTTACATCTACGATTCTTTAATGTCGTCGGAACATTTGCAAGAAACATTACTTCAGTTATGCCTTGTCTACAAGCAGATAGACGATGACAATGTGGAATATGTTCATGTTACGCAACAATCAAGTGACCCTATTTGTGGCATCATGGCCATAGCCTTTGCATTCTCATGCCTACTTGGACAGAACCCCCAAAAAGCAACTTATGATATTCAAACTGCTCGCTCACACTTAAAAAATTGTCTACATTACCAAGTAGTTCTGCCTTTCCCAACAGTACAACCACCTACGGAAGGCCTTCACATATCAGGAAGTTGTACTGGACATAATGTTCTTCCTACAGAAAAAATGGAAATGCCACATCAATCCACAACCAAACAAAATGATGTGCTCAGACAAAAAGAGAATGAACGTGCCAAAACCAGCAAAAGAAAAAAGAGACTTGTTCCTGAATTCAGATCTAAAGAGAACGCAATGCGAACTGAAAGTCGATTCAAAAGAAGACAAGAAGATGATGTCAAAGAAAAAGAAAGACAATCAACTAGGTACAACAAAAGAAAAAGGAGAGCTAACCCTGAATCAAGGTCCATAGAGAACAAATTACGAAATGAAAGTCGTTCAAAAAGAAGAGAAGATTTGCACATCAAAGAAACAGAAAACGAATCTGCCAAAAAAAACAACAGAAAAAGGAGAGCTAGCCCTGAATCAAGGTCCATAGAGAACAAATTACGAAATGAAAGTCGTTCAAAAAGAAGAGAAGATTTGCACATCAAAGAAAAAGAAAACGAGTCTGCCAAAAAAACCAAAACAAAAAGAAGAGCCAGCCGTGAATCAAGGTCCATAGAGAACAAATTACGAAATGAAAGTCGTTCAAAAAGAAGAGAAGATTTGCACATCAAAGAAAAAGAAAACGAGTCTGCCCGAAAAACCAAAAGAAAAAGGAGAGCTAGCCCTGAATCAAGGTCCATAGAGAACAAATTACGAAATACAAGTCGATCAAAAAGAAGAGAAAAAACTGATATACGAAACAACGAAAATGAACGAAGAAAACACAATCGTACCAATCACCGTGAGGCTAACAAACAAAAACGTCGCCGCCAGCAAATGAATGCACAGAAAAGTAGAACTCTTGAAAGCAGAATCAAGGTTTTTAAAGACTTGCTGAAACGAGGAGATGATTTTGTTTGTACCAGTTGCCATCAAACCTTTTACCAACACAGTGTCTATGTGGTTAATAAGGAATATTTTAAGAAGAAAGAGGTACCACCAGACCTAATGGATACTGTTTTAACTGGCTACAAAAGTGTTTCAGCACAGGAATGGATCTGCAAAACATGCCATGGACACCTACTAAATAAAAAAGTCCCACCTATGTCGCTGGCTAATGGATTTCAAATTTACAATCTACCCAAACACCTCCAAGATACTTCCCCAACAGCCACAGAGGAACGATGCACAGCACTCCGGATTCCATTCATGCAGATAAAACAACTTGGCATGGGAAAACAATACAGCATTTTTGGAAATACAGTCAATGTACCAATGAATCCAACAGATGTCATATCTGTGTTGCCACGGAGGTTTGAAGATTCTGCAACTGTGCACTTGATGTTCAAACGTCGTTTAGCATACAAGTCCACCATCATTCATGAAACAATTCGACCTAAAGTAGTCTACGATCTCACAAAGCACTTCATTGAAAACAGCGAACTATACAAACAGGAAGGACTTTCTCTTGATGAAACATACTCATCACATATGAATGAGGTTAATTTCGTAGACAAAAATGATACTGCATGCGAAGTATCTCCAAATCCACCACCAACAAGAGTAGACCAGGATGCTACCAACAGTCATCCATCAGCTACTCCATCAGACATCCACAAAACATCAACCAGGACACGGACCAACATTCCTGTGCAGAATAACACAAACAGGACCATGACAAATGACAACTCGCCATCTGTTGAATCGGACAAAACTTTGCAATGCTCTCAACAGTCGCAACTTAGTGATATTGAATCTACTAATTCCGAACAATCAGTCACAGACAGTGAGGCATCTGATAGTGATAGTGATGATGACAGTCATAAACCATGGTCTGAACAAACAGAAGATTATCTAGGCCTGGGCCTATATCGTATATTGTGTCATAACTGTCATGTGAAGCCATTTTTTAACTTCCTCTTCCAGGATTTGAATTTGGACTTAGTGCAGTTCCCGCATCCAGTTCTTATCAAAGAGGTTCACATAGTACCTCTTGGTACTATGATTCATGCTGATGTTCCAGGAGGACAAAGACTTGGGTAAGACTTCTCATCAAGACTTCTTGTATCAAAAGACCAAAAGATCCTAATAGGCTTCCCCAACCTTGCCAACCCCAAATTTTTCCATTTGGTTTGTGTTTTCTAAATAAAATTTGCATATGAGAAATAAGACAGTAAAAATTTCTCCTGTGATATTTATTTGAAGTCTTCTTAATTGTCCAAACTCTTCTTCAGGGCCACAAATCCATCTGGGTTCAAATTGGAATTGTTTGTGAATAACCTAGCCAAGCCTAACAATGCAACATTTGAAAAACTTGGAAGGTGAGATATTTCTTGAAATCTGTCATCCATTTACCGGTACCTGTGTTTTCTTCTGTCTTTGCAACTTGTCTTTAGACCTGTCAGAATAATGAATTCAGTATTATTCTTTGGCTTTCTCATCCTACATTTGTACTGTGAAGTGATTGAGACTATGCGTATTATTGTGGGTAACATCCTTGATATGATTGTTGTACATTTGTCCTTTATGGATGGCAATTGATTGTTGAAGAAGTGTAGTAAGTTTGATACTGAATAGGATATACGACAGCATTTGTAAACAATTTAAGTAATAATAATGGTTTATTTTAGGATCACTTTTGCATTTCTGGTGGAGAAAGTTGTATAAAAGCTGAAGCAGAGGTAGGCTATTTATGTTACTTAGTTCATAATATTCAAGTGGTTTCAAGAAAATTTGAGTTTGCT
Source organism: Notospermus geniculatus (assembly GCA_002633025.1). Lineage (NCBI taxonomy): Eukaryota > Metazoa > Nemertea > Pilidiophora > Heteronemertea > Lineidae > Notospermus > Notospermus geniculatus. The sequence continues at coordinate 5,946 of NMRB01003498.1, read as the reverse complement.
GTTTGCTGCTCACGCTGAGATGCCATCATGTTGGAGGGACCATCTCCTCTTCACTGATGATGTTGATATACAGTACATTTATGTCTGTGTCTTGGTCTTTGCAGATTCCAACAGATGGCTTGATTCTCAAAGGATGGTATTCGACAATGACTGTTGGTGTTTTTGGCTGTCTGACTACAGTAAAGGGTCGTACGGCGTCTCCCCCACCGCCACCTCCACCACAGAATGTGCAGTCACCAAGAATTAAACAAGGTTTGTAAACCAGGGTAGACTTGATGGTGTTCAGCTTGATTTCTAGATTGAGTGTATGATGTTACCTTATTGATGATCATATCATAGTGAATTCGGGATTTGATTCCAAAATGTTATGCAGATGTGAAGCGCTCATCTGTCCCCTTGTGTTTTCCCAAGTCAGCAAGCACATCTTCCTAAAATATTTACCAGAACTACGACATCTTGACGTGCATTTGTATAATTCTCTCTTGCATTTCATTTCACAGAATCGCAACCAGTTGGTCAACAAGATTATCACCAACAGGCACCACAACCTGTTCCACCTCCTCTGTCTGATAAATCACACGAATGGGCTGCTGTATCACGCCAGGAAGTGGAATACCACCCACATCCGGTTGCTCCTGTACAAGTAAAACAAGAGGTCTTTGAAGTTGACAACAGATATGTTCAGCCGAATCCACTGGAAATGCATCATGGGAGACCACCTGTTGCGGATCTGCCCCCACTTCCTGCGTACAGTAATCCACATGCTAGCGTTCGCCCACCAGAGCCGCCACATCCAATGGGGCACCCCGGGGAACCTCCCCGTGGTATCATTGCAACTGAACCACCACATTCGACGCAGAGTGTTGGACCTGGTGGTCACCCCCAGGAGCATGTTGTTGGACATCCGGGGGAGATGCCTCATGGGATGATGCACCCCGGAGAGCCCCAGCGCAGTATCGGCATGCCGATGGACCCACAACATGGCATGGTGCCGCCCCAGGAACACCAGATAGGCTCTTTACCCCAGATGATCCACAATCCTTCCATGGAGGGAATGGGACGTACACCAGACATGAGGGAAATACACGAGGCGATGGAGTCATTTGATGCCGAACGCAGACACGAACATGAACGCGAGCGTCGTTACAGGAGTGATTCCCGTGATGGTGATTATCGCGATTACAGGGGATCAAGGGAAGGTTCTCGGGATCGTGACAGCTTCGGTCGTGAGTCTCGCGATCATAGGGACAGATCAAGAGAACATGGACGTGATAGACCCCGGGAGCGTGAGCATGATTGGGATCATGACCGTGGGCGGGATTGGGAACGGAGGGATCGGGATCGTGAAGATTGGGATCATGGAAAAGATTGGGACAAGGATCGTTCAAGGGGACGCGATGATTACAAAGGGAGGGATAAAGACTCTAAAGATAAACAGCGGCCAAGGTCGCCAATATTTAGGTCAAGGGTGAGTCCAAGGTCAAGGTCACCAATGTCGAGGGAATCCAGTCGGTCACGAGATATTGAGAATGTGGAGGATATTGTTGAACACGGTGAGTGTCAAAAGTGTCTTTCAACCAGTGTCATTGTTCAGCGACTGAAATTGACACAATCGAAGTGTGAATCTGTCTTTTCTCTGTAATATTCTGTTTCATACCATGCTGACGTTCTTTCTCTCTCAGGTGAACCAGGAGATGAACCGGCTGATGGCCCTTTTGACCCGATGTCACCAGAGCCTCAAGGTGACATGTACGTGACATTGTCTGACATTGAAGCCAATGCAAATCAAGACAGAGATCAGGCAATTGTAAGTACATATACATGTACACATTAAGCAGTTTGATTGTTGTATTAACTAACATGTAGTAATGGAGACCGCCATAAAAGTTCGGTAACGTAGGACAACCGTGAACTCCGAACTACTAGTTGCTGACTTGAGCCATGACTGTTTCTGCACCAGTGGTGGTTTAATATTACTATGAACAGCTGAATTGATTTTGTGAGGTTGTTGTTCCAGCATTGCTGTTAGGTGTTGAGTTGTCCTTCTTGTCTACAGCACCCCTGAATCACCCTACAAAGCCAAGCCATCACATCCTTTCACAGAATCCGTACATAGAATAAAGAGAATGTGTCTCACAAGACAAACCTCAATTAACCATGCTTTGCAGTGAATTAACCCCATCGCTACCGGAGCCAGTGTCACGTTCTGTACCAAATTGGCTGTCAGTATACTGCAATTCAAGTGAAGTGCTCTGACACTGCAGTGCCATCTATGACTAGAGAATCGAAATCAAAATAGCAGACGTCTCGCAGACAATCACATCGTCCACAATACCAATATGTGACCCATCACAGCAAAACCCGTCTCAAGTCGCACAAGATGTGAACCAGGACCAACCAAAATAACTCCAGGAGATAAAGGGAGAAATGTAACCGCTCAGATTTTACAAAAGACAGATGTAAGCCTAGGCCCACTGAAATTGACAAAACGTTGGTCTCAACCTGCCAACTTCATAGTGACTTATTGGTGGTTTTGCAGTGATGGGTCATATCAGGTGATAGTTGCTCTGATGTATTGGTGGTGGTGTTGTACCTGTATTTTTACAGGACAAAGGCCTGTCCATCCCCATAAATAGCAAAGGAGTCATCTATCTACGGTACTTTGTTTTCATTCATGTCTTCTTTTCAATAGGAAGTTGACGATGGCGGTGGATATGAAGATATCTCCGATGACGATATCGATGACATGGATGATTTTAGAGGGGTACGTTCCTCTGATAGGTTTCAACTGACACTTGCAGTTGCTGCATTGAAAGATGCTCTGTTAATTTTCATTGCTGAAGCCCTAAAATGATTGATCTATGAAGGTTTCTGTCTCCTTTTTTACGAGTCATACCCCCTCTCCCGCATGCTTCTCTCCACGTTCCCCAAATACCACAATGAATGTTCGTTCATTTTCATATTCAAATGGAATATTCATCTGAGAATCTTCCTGTTTTCCTCATAAAATCTTCTTAATGTGTGATCACCTATGGCTTCTTAAATACCATTGTTCTGTCTGTGACCCAGTGAAGAATGAGACAGTTGAAATGCAAGTGCATGTAGCTTATCTACTGCTCATGTGCTAAGAATAACATTAGCTTCCCAGAGCTCACCATGTCTTGACCTTCATTTACATCCCAACAAAACCTCAGAGATTTTATCTTAGGTTTTTGTCCTTTACAGATGGTTGATGGTATATTCGAAGTCCCAGAGGACATGTGGAATTACACAAGTTACAGCCCTTATCAGTTTGAGCTCTTACCATTGACAGTAAGTAGTTGCAGTTCAGTTTCTGAGATACATGAACATACTGGTGATAAATACAAGTCAAATCCTACTTTTACTATTGGACACTGAACTCAGCTTCTACTTGTTTCAGTAGGGCAGAATTGAAAAAAAAACAGTTTTAGGAAAAGGCTGTTGATAATTTCTTGATTTCGGATTTCAGACATTCAGTGACCCGTCACTGTCACCATACCAAGTCGAGAGACTCAGGTCTAAACTCAGTCACAAGGAAATGCCACAAGAAGCATTGGATGTTCTCGATCTCGTCACACGGTTTTTGGAGGCTGAACATACGGGAGAGTAAGTTGGAAAGGCGCGATGGAAACATCGATGCTGTAGCTCTGACATTACGGGTTTGATCCCTGGTTGGCTCAATTCTTTGTGTGAAAGAGATGGTGACTCTCTGATAGCGCAGGTTTTCGCTGGGTATTCCAGTTTCCTCCTGCTTTACAGTAACTGCGCTAAGTTTTCTATAAAGCTATTGTTTCACAAATCTTGGTGAGTAAGAGTTGAGGGGTTTAGACTTGCACAATCTGTTATAGCCAGTCAACTGAGAGACCAGTGATTTGTAAATACATGGTACCAAAAATAGATATGCGCTTATCTATTTTTGATGGTACTTTATAGTCGTACATGTTCTTGACAGAATGTAAACGCTATCTTTTCTAGATGGGTTGAAGCGATGGAAAATCTGCCATCCCTGTTGAGTAATGGACTCTCATACTTAGGAAAGGAAGGTAGGAACGTCATTTAACATTTCACATGTGTTCAAGATAGGTACCCATTTTGTCAAGGACAGACTTAGTTCCACCTTGGGTTGGGTTATTGAAAACAGTAAAGGTGCTGCTTCACACGGTCCAGTTCAATGCCGAGCGGACCCATTGATGTTTGATTGAGCACCAGTCAGGGGAATTTTATATTGCATTTGTCCGCTAGAACTTTGCTGCCGTCTTGTGGTGATAAGCGCGGCTGATTCCTATTATTGCAACGTTGTATTTCACAGATATCATTGATACGTTCATATTGTGGACACTGGAGGGACTTGACTTTGACAAGGCCATCGCTCAACCAGAGAATAAGTACAAACTTCGCCACCTCAAGATGGGCATCAAGCTGGTCGGTGCTCTCTGTTCCTGTGATGTCAACATCTGTCTCAAAATGATGGTAAGTGCATTCCATGGAACTTGCATGAAAATGACGCAAACAGTAAATATGAATGAAATAACAACAATAAAGTGCCGAACAAGGCTTGTTGTCTAGCTTAGTTCATGAGATGGCGAGCAGCTGGCAGGATAAGCCTCTCTGTGTGTGATTTTTGACTACAAGCTTCCCAAGGCCTGAAATGTCAGTCTGCTTTGATGAGGCAGCCATGTTGAAACTTCAATATCGAATGGACACTTTATCATCCAGTGATATTGTTCCTCCAGAAAGAAGAAGTCCAGATGAAACTGCTTCGCCTCTACGTCACAGACCACATGTCACTCTCTGTAAAACTCCAAATCCTTCGCTCGGTGGACCAGACCCTGAGGTTCCAGACTGGTATGGACTGGTTTCTAGGCCTGCATCCGCTGCAGGTTGAACGACGTGCTGGGAAGGATGGGACCCCAGCTCATGACACGGCTTACCAGGCCTTGATTGATATCATGATGACAAAACAGGTTAGTAATGAATGAGAGTTTGTAATAAATTTGCACAAAAATGTGACTCGTCGGGAAAACCAGACCCAAGACTTCAGTCATTGACAACAAGTACCCTGTTACATGTAGCTCATCAACTCATGCCTGGAGAATAGCTCATCACATGTTCAGTCTTACGTGTAGGTCTGACCTGGTGAATTCATCTCTTCAAGTACAAAGTTTTAGAAGCACGTCATCAGATTTCTAGCCTTTTTTTATGTACTGATTATTTTACTGGGTTTTATTTCATACATGTAACTTCAAAACTGATAGTATGTCCTCTTTACAGCTTGTGAGGGCAACGGTCGCAATATCGGCAATTTTGAAGAAGGTCAATGCGTACGAAGTTGTGCGCAACTTCCAGGAAGCAGTAGAAAGGTACATGATTGTATAATATGAACAGCCCTGTTGTAGATTGTGGACCAGCCCAGGCGAATATCTGAACCAGGTTCTGTTTGGGATCTGAAATTAGATCTGATCCGGATTTGGTCATAATCCGACTCAAAAGTCAGATTCAGAAAGGACTCCCAACGAAAATCTGTCCCAGAACCCAGCTTTCTGACATACAGTGCTGTTTCAATTTGTAATCTTGCAAGAAATTCAACCTGCACTTATTGTTGACCTGGCCTAGACTCCATTTTGCAAGACATCAAATCGATTTCTTCCAAACAACTCATTTAGATTTTATCTCAACAAAACTGTATCTTCCAGTTTCCTTGACAAATCATCCGTGGACCAGGCCGAGGAAAAACTAGTCAAGACGGAGGACAGCGACACTGCAGAGGAACCAGAAACCATGATTGACATCATCCCGGGTCAGCCTGGTACCCAGGACCTCGAGATGGATAAAATCACTCACTTGTTGGACGATCTTACCAAGATACATGCATCGGCCTTGCATGCCCTCGTAAGTATAAAATTAAATAGCTGTTACTACTATTAA
>NMRB01003497.1:42197-60808 GCA_002633025.1 Notospermus geniculatus | reverse complement strand
GATGTAAATTGTTTTGTGTCGCAAATCATGCGTACCTTTTTATAAAGAATTTTTCATGACACTAGATGAATATGATAACCTTCCAAGGCAGAAAGCCTCCAGGATATATCTTAATTTGGCTTATTTTACCACTGCAAATAGTGTTCATTACGATTCGAAAAAGGGATCATACCTAGGGCATTGGACAGTTCATCTGACGGTTGAAAAAGAAAATTTCTAATACTATTATAATGTTATACAAGAATTTACAGAACGGCTTCTTGACAGCTGGCGATGGAACCAACTCTGAAATCACCTGCAAATTCGTACCACATTATTTTTTGGCATTTTCGGCATTTTTCTGACGCAAAACATTTGGACACTTTATACACCGTACTCATGTATATTTCACCTCGCAAATTCATATGATATACACGCACGCATAGTATACGTATTGCGTATTGTGTACTTTTTCTAGTTATTCGAGTCGAGCTTAAACAACCAGCAATGTGCCAAAGTGATTAAATGATGTTGACAAAGAACAAAATCCAGCGCTATGGAAACACTTCATCTGAAATCTCAGATGATATTTGACCTAATCATGATTATCTTGTTTTAATTGCTTAACTAATCTAATGGAGGGTAATTAATTAACAAAGTGACAAGGGATGAACAAACACCATATGTCGACCGTTATGAGATGGGTTCAATATTTACTTATTAGATACAAAAATGTCGCCATTTGAGATCATCTATACTTTGTAAAACATCTTACATTGTATGTAACCTTAATGTCCTTTATGGTAAATGTTTTGTCCATCGTGTGCTTTTTCGTTGGACAGTTTTTCCTACCACACCTGCATGATAATGTCATTGTACAATCGAACCATGTAATCTACGTAAAGTGTCCACATCAACTGTGTAATGCAAGCAATAGCCAAGAAGGCAAATATTAGTGCTAATTACTTTATAAGAGTGTAAATATGCTTCGCACGTTTCACACTGCATTAACCTATTGGAATGTTCGATGATTTGAGATGATTTAATTGAGTGTTTATCAACTGAAGTAAGAAGGGTCTCGAATGATAATGTCGGTTAACGCAGAACAGCTGGTTTTGGAAAGTGCCGTTGTTCATCATATCGCGTTTGTTACAGAAAATGTGATTGGATCACAGAATGTCAGGAAATGTTCAAAACGCGTTTGTTACAGGAAATTTGATTGGATAAGGGGTTTTCACAATGCTTGATTGCCATAAGGTCCAAATGATATCAATGGGCAATGATGATACTAGATTTTGCCATTGAATCTTCCTTTCTGACTTTACTCTAGCTAGTCACCTTGGTTTCTAGATTATGAGGCGTAAATATTCTCTACACTATATTCTCTACAAATGCACGGGTGTATTGACAACATAGTTCTGTTTTAGGGCCTAATTGTAATCATAAGCAAACATTAATCGATAGGTCTATTTAAGTTTATAAATATAATTATTTGTGCGTTCTTCGTTTTAATCAAATATCCCGCGAAATATTTGGCGGGAAATCTACAGTATAACTCATACCGTGGGCCAGTGTTCATTGTGAGAAAAATTCATTGTGAAAAATTTGTAAAATAAATGCATGATTTCTTGAATATTTCGTGGGACAGTGTTGATATATTTATATGTAGCTGATATTGTGACTTTTACCATTGTCTACACCATGCAGTTAAATGGTATTAAATTGCTCGGGCTTTGTTGGTGTCGCTGCTGATTGCTATTCTGCAGAAACGTTCTATGGCGATTCCTCCTTTTGAGAAATTAGAACCGATGTTTGTATGAGACGTTATTGCAAATGGCGGGGAGGTCCCCCAATGAGCTAGTAATAGGACAGACTAGGATTTTGTACCGAAGAACCCCAACAGCATGCCAACATTATTTTAACTGGCGTCAAGTTTGACGCGAAATTGTAATTTTATTGGAATAGCGGCATTCCTAACATTTCATCGTCAAAATCTATAACCGAATCTGACAGTATAACGTTACCATCACAATTTTAGCGTTATCACCCGGTCATCAAGTATGTCACGCGGTCTGTTCGTTTTGCCATGGAAGGCTCAAAAACGTTCAGATATACGTGCTCTATCACGTCTACCCAGCTTCCTTGAGGGATGGCTCAAAGCAACAAGGAAAGATGACAATAAAACTCTTGAATCGTCGTCAAAATCAAGTGTTATCTGATATCCCCTGGAGGGTCTAGAATTTAAATAAAAAAAAGAAAAAAATCCCAGTGGCTTTTACCACGAGTTGGTAGCCATGAATATTTCGCTAAGCGTTATAAGACAAGTGCTGCTGGTAATGGCTATTAATTGGTGAGGCAAGAGACGTGTTGACTGCCCAACCTCTCCTCTCAAGTCTACGAAAAAAACCCGCGGATATGGAAGACAGGTGGTTCGTGTTGATACTAGAGTTCGTTGGTGATATAAGAATTGCCTGTGTCTTTTGCCTCAAAATTGTCATTACAGACAAAAAACTGGTAAATTTCTGCGAAGTATTTTGCCAACTGCTATACAAGTAGGCTAGATGTCGCCATTCACGGCTGAGAAATGAGTGTGCAGTCATTTCGTGACGCCTATTGGACGCCTTGGCGTAGACAGCCATATTGTTGGTTAACTAATAGAACCTCGTTTAACCAAATAAGCCATTAAATGCCTCTTATACCTTATTAGTGTAAACAACTTGCACTCTTTTTGGAAGTTAGCTGCTAGTTTTCAACCGATGAGAGAAGCCAATTTGGTATGCTAGTGTTGGGTCAATGGTGCTTTTAAATGTTCTGCACCCTCACGTTCGGTTCAAAGATGTGGTGTACGTGGCGATAATGGAGGCTACTTTGAAATAAGTGGTAATTACTAGCCTGAATTTGTCTATGTAACTAATAGCCCAACTATACCATTGCAAAGATAACCACAACTTTTGTAGGATTCACGTGGGGAATGTGTCACTGAGTACACATCAGTTGTGCTAAAACCCAAAAGTCAGCGACAAGGAACCCATGACTCGTACAAAGAATACTTGATGAATACATACAGTAAGACAAACATTGTAACTCATAGCACACGCGGACAGCAGATCAGGGCTTCTCTAGATTACAAGAATCTCAGATAGAAAAAACTGCCTGCTGACAACGCATTTGAGATTAAAATAATTCTGCACGACACTATTCTGCAGTTGTCGTTATCACTTTTAGGTCCGTGTTGGTGTCGTCGACAGCAAACTTAAGGGTCAAAATTTGGCATAAAAAAACCGGAAACAAGGTGACATGGGTGTCCTATGAGGAGCTGCGTCATCAGCACCTATTGACTTCCGGTCACCGTTGGACTGACAGGAATTCCTCGGTGTCTCTTGTTGTCTCCTATCCGGCGAAAGATAGGCATCTTTAGGGGTGGGAAATTTAAATTACGCCACCATTGACCGCATAATCGCTAACTAAGTAGTAGTTAACATGGTTATAATTAACTGTAAGGGTTCGTGGTCTTATAATGGGGGCCAATTGACGCCAATAGAAAGGCACCAATGCAGGAAGAGTCACTCATTGTGGGAAGAAAGATCCGATGGGAGAGTTTACCCAAGAAGGTGTCAAACTACAAGAAAACTTAATTTGCAGTGTTTCACACGGGTGACAGGCCCTGGCTACAGAAATCTCGACCCCATGCTGGTTTGGAGACTTCTAAATTAGCGCCACGGAACCCCCTCTGTCAATCTTTAATTCGACCCCAGAAAGGATGTCCCTTCTTTCATGCTATCCCAAGCAATATGTTAGAGGAAGACTCCTTGCATTATCGCTGTGTGATCCTTTGAATGGGGTTGGGATTGTGCACTTAAGATTCAATCAAAGTAGCTAATAATGCTTGTCAAGATCCGATTAATCCTGAAAGTCTCCCGAAGCCCACCGCGAAGATGGGCCGGACATATCGCGGATTCAGAATCAAGGCAACTTGGCAACTGATCCTGGTTTTGTGCGCATCCATTGTACAGCTGTCCCTGTCAACCCTATGCCGCGTGGGGGATCATCACGGATTGTCCTCCTAACCTAAAGTTAGAAGACAATAGAAAATAAGCGTTTGTAATTATAGCCACATGTGTCCAATTACAGTTGCATGTCAGCGACATCTGATTAGTTTTATTGGCGAATTGAAAGACGATTTAAATCTTCTCAATAAAGAGATAACGCTAGATGAAGAGGATTCCAGTTAAATCATCCTCCCATTTTAAAATTAGAACACCATTGGGTAAATTAGACTACTCGAATTGCGCAGGACCGATTTGGGAACAGTAACTGGAAGCATTGGCGTGTATTGAAGACTCGCTACGATATTGGTCAAAATGAAACGGACACCATCTGCGTGTCCGAAATTGGACACGGAATACCACCCATGATTTTGGGAGATGATCTGTCCAACGCTTGACTCGACTTCGCTCGTCATCGAACTCCGCTTCAAATGACCTTATATTCCATTTAACTGGTCTTAGGTGTTGAAGTATGCACATTTATTTCAATCTATCCCCATTTCTGTCTTATTTCAGATATAGATAATCCATATCCCGACAAGACAGGTTTTCTGCCAACAGGGGGATCTGGGAAAAAGAAAAAGAAAAGACGCCACCGGTAAGTTGACGTTCACACCACAAATACGAAGTTTTGAACCGTGGAAGTCACAGCGCATGCTCTGAAATAATTATTCTGTCAGCTGTTTTCCGCGAAGTTACATTTGACAACGATTTCAGAGCGAGGCCGCTGTTTGGCATGAAATCTGCATGCAGTGAGCGGGCAAAGGGCAAGTATCTTGGCGAAATTCTGGGGCCACCGTCAGTCACTCAATAGTGTTGTTAAAAAGTCGCAGTAAACTTGTACAATGAGACCCGGTGTAGGACGAAATGTACTGGTAAAGTCATTCATCTAAGGGTGGAACCAGATGAAGGAGATTGTTTAAAATCATAACACGAAACAATGGAGAGCTGAAGAAGGAACATTTGTTTTTCATCAATGCCGTTCAATTCGGTCGTCATCTGTAATTCCTGATATCATTTAATTACGGCTATATTTTTATGATGGCAATTGCTATTTATTCAGCCTGATTAGTTGGATGGGTAAATATTAGCCCGATGATGACAGTAACATATGTAATTCATTTTTCAATTGTTGCAACTGCTCTTCCAACTTCTTGATATGTTTGGATACACCACTTGAAATTTCAATGGCGTCGAGTGGCTCTTGAGATTGGTTATTGGGCTGTGTACAGTACCTCTTCAAAGTCTTGATATCATCGTGTAAAATCAGAGTATTGCTCGTGTTTGGATGTCTCAATGGAAAGCCATTTAGCCATAAGATCACAATTCCAACGTTTTATCACATTTCAAAACAGTGCTGCTGATTAAAGTGGATAGCCAGCACTGCACGAGTCAAAGTGAAAGCAGTTGTCATCAAGCACTTCTATCGTCTTGCCGATCATGAAAGTCCAAACTTTGAGAGATACTAAGGAAACGACATTTTAAATTTAGTTCCTCATATAAATAAAAAGGTTTATCCGGAAATTTAATGGTAAACTTTGCGTCAATGTATCTGCGAATTTGAAGAATTCGCTCGTTGCAGTTGCAGAAAAAGGAAGTCTTTATACTGCTGCGACGGCAAATCTGTGATTTGAAAAGCACGCGAATACAGAATTGGTCGGTTTGATCACATTTCGAGACAAGTCGTGATTGTCAGATTGCGTGTTAATGTTTGAAGACTTCTTATGCATACAGGTGCGCGATTGCCTTCCCTAAACCTTAATCATATTTATGTAATTAACAATGTTATAAGAAGATAGGGTGAAGAAATAGCCTAAGTCACACGTGCACGCCAGATATAGCCCTAATCAGGCGCACAAACAAAGCCAATTTCAGCGGCAGGGAGCTGACTCGCGTGGGCCTTATATCCAGTCTCACGTCAGTTGGACATCTTCGCGCGGTCATGTAGCCTGATCCGTAGATAGGGATGACGATCACATTTCTACAGAACTGTGTTCGTATAATTGCCGTTTATGGTACGAAAACTATTGTCTTCTGATTCCCTCAATATTTAACTTTTTTTTGTAAAAAAATAAATTCTCAAAATGGCGACAGGCAATGCAGTGATGCAGGCATGGTTGAAATACGCTTGTAGAATGTTCGTAACAGCCTTGTCTTAAAATATCACCGATACCGAAACGGCCAAACCCTCACCCAGCCGGTAATCCACTCATGTCACATCTTCATTACGCATGGCTTGTCGGCAATGCCATGTCCGAGCAACTGCCTGCTCATTAGGATCGGAGAAGACAACTTGACCTCCAAATTAACGGTAATCAGCAGATTGCGCTCCGCTTATGACTAATCTCAAGATAAATCGTGTAATAGAGCAATGACGAAAAACTAATCGGAGGCAACATTAGTTTGTGAAGAAATATCCCCTTTTCTTTTTCGTTTTTTTCGACTACCATCTTTTATCCGTCTTTGGAATGTACGGATTCTGGCGATAGGTTGACTGCAAGTCGTCTAAATTGGACAAGGATTGTCTAAACCCTACTTGTTCTGCTAAGTTTCCGAAGATAATTCTTTTCGTCTCTTTATATTCAATTATGAATACAACTTCTTTGTATTCAACTCTAAATACAATCGGTCAGTACATGTAATGCTGAAGACAAGTTACATGCGTATTTACAGAGAATTCAGCTAGAGCAAAATGGTTCCACAGGCTTATGCCGGGTGATTTCATCTACAAAAACACGGAAGAGGTAATGGAAGAATGTTGGGAAGGTGTGATATGTTCGCATTATCATGATCATCTTCTGTTTTCAGGACTATTTTCACCAGCTACCAACTCGAGGAGTTAGAAACCGCCTTCAAGGATGCTCACTATCCGGACGTCTACGCGCGGGAAGTGTTGTCTCTCAAAACAGACCTACCAGAGGATCGCATTCAGGTAAACCCCTAAAACTTTCAATCCCTTTGCTAAATATACCCAGAGTTAAGTTATGATATGGGATATGAGTTGTTTTCCTGTATGTTAATACACCAGCATCAGCTTGTGATTGACGGCTGCGGTATTATCATGATTTTCGCGAACCCATTCCGGAATGCGCTCATCTCCTATTCTGCACTTCACATAATACGTACACTTTTTCATACCCTACTTTATATCACGATTTAGAGATCAGGGCCCAAATCCATAAAACCTTGCTAGCTTAGTTGGTTGCTAGTTGTGTACATCGGCCTGTACAAACTGGGCACTTTAGCAGGCAACTAAGCCTAGCAAGGTTTTATGGATTTGGGCCCTGGAAACGAGTTCCTGATCGTGGAATTCAACGAAGAAGAGCTATATCTCAAGAAAACTATAGAGATGGTCCTCCATGTGAGAGTTTTCTCTCACAGGGTGGCTCTCTATGGGCAACTCAGCCGTAGAAAACTATGGGCAGTCATTTACTCTAAACTCCCACTTTACCTGTCCCATTCCTGAACTCGGAAAAAATGACTAAATCCTAAGTTGAAATAGTGGGGTGGGGGTATGGTCAGAGACAGTAATGTCCTGTCCACTTACTTGTCCCACTCCCGAGCCTGGCAAAGAATGACAACGTGCGATATCTTCAACTTAGGATTTGGTCATTTTTTCCGAGTTCAGGAATGGGACAGGTAAGTGGGAGGTCGCCGGTCAACGGCTACACCGAAAGGAAACCAACAAGAATTGCCATTGAGAGCCAACTCGCGCGAGGAAATTCTCAGGTGGGGGACTGCCTTTTAGATAATTGGTAAAAACAATTAACATTTAAGTAACGATAGCAGTCATATTATCTGAGTCGGTTCATGAACTTAGAGCGCATGCTACCGATTCCCGATGCTACGAATGACATTATGCCAAAGCAACAGCATAAAGTTCGAACATCATTGTAGCTGATACGTTTGTAATCAATTAACTAATTGATCACCGGTGTCTTGTCTATCAAGATGGCGTCTGGTGATTGGTGACAGAAGTTTTTGGCGTTCCGATTATTTCGCTGCTCAGATGTCAAAGGATTTAAAAGGTGACCGTATGTAGTGACAGAGAGAGAGCTTAAAAGCCGCTGTAAATATTGAAACAGGCACAGGTGAAATTCCTGTCCCGCATCACAGAGAACTTTGAACCCTTTCTTGTGAAAAATAAACCCTTGGGCAAGTGAAGCACTGCATGCACGCGCATGCACGTACACGGGCATGAACTTGAGTAGATTAGGAATTAGGATTAAGCTTTACGCCCCAGCACGTTACAATGTCGGGGACAAACACTCCGATAGTGAGTGGTAAACGGACCCAAGACGATCGGTCACCTCAGGACATGGAGAGTCCCGAACATAAAATGCTTAAGGGAGAGGATGATGGAGTTGATATGTCTCAGGAAGGATTAGGCCTAAACTCTGAAGGAGATACCAAGTTAGACGGGCCTGTGATTTGCCAGCCCCTGCTGTCTTATGTCGTATTTGCTCTACAGTCAGGGACAATAGACAACGCAAGAACTGCTGTCATTGGCTTCTTTAGTCAAGTGCAAATACTCTGTGCCAAGAATGTCCTGTGGGAACATGTTGGTTCCGACATTATCGGGAAAAAGATGAACAGAAAATCCACTAATGTGAGAAGTGAAGTAGAGGCACACGTTACCGATATCATAGCTGCAATTTCTAAATTAGATAAAGTGGGAAAACTGCCCACTGTTGTCATCAGAGCGCAGGACCTGCGCCTTATTCCTCGCTCCCATCCGGAGGAATTGAATAGCATTTCTATCGTCGACAGGGTGGCAAATCTTGAACAGAAAATGCTCCAAGTACAACAGAAGTTAGGCGAGCAATCACAGGAATTGCAAGAACTGAATAGAGTGAAAGTCGGTCATGATGAATCATCTGTATCTTGCAATGACAAAAATCCAGTGGTGGATGGTAGTGAGAACAAGCAAAGTGATTCAGTATGGAATGGTAAAATTCCTGACTCGGTGAAGACAGCAAATGTGACAGACGGCGGTTTCCGAAGTATCTACTCCATGCCCCCTGCCTCATCGCGGGGTGGGCGGGGTGGTAGGGGAGGTTCCTTCAGAGGACGTGTCAGGGGTAACACAACATCTCTGGTTCCTCCAAATGTGTTGAGACTTAGGGGAAGCCACAGGTCTATTGATAATCTTAGTCAAACAAGTTGTGATAGTGAGGGAGAGCGCTTTCGACTCTCTAGTTACGAAATGAAGAGGAATCGAAGGAAAGAGAGAACGCGGAACAATGTTATCACTGGTAAATCGAGTGGCACGAGCTGTGGGTTCAAGGGAGCACCCGAAGCAGACAGAGACCTATTTATATTCCGGCTACATCCAGACACAAAGAAAGAGGAACTTGAAAAACACATAAGAGACAACAAATTTGACATCCGCGCATTAAGCCAATTGTCACATGCAGAAGCGAAATATAAATCGTTCAAGCTAACTGTGCCGAAATCACAGTTCAGTGGACTTTTTGATGAGTCGTTATGGCCGGAAGGTGTAAGTGTCAGAAAGTATACCCCACCGAAACAGGCGGAGGACTGTTATGATCTGCATACATGATGGAAGTAACTTTCGCTCTGAGTCTCATAATCATTGTGTGTGTGGCTATGAACACGGACGTTATTAGGTATGCTAGCTACAATAGTAACGGGTTAGGGACAGGTCGATTGGAATATATAGGCGATATTTTCAAAAACTGTGACTTTCTTCTCATTCAAGAACACTGGTCTTTTGAAGAGCAATTCCCTCAAATAAAACGAGATCTTAGAGACATTGGTATCAAATGTAATATTCACGGAGTGTCCGGTATGGTTAAGAATGAACTCTTGTCCGGTAGACCTTATGGTGGTTGTGCAATTTGTTGGAAGGGGGACTTAAAATCTAGTGTTATTCCTGTCGATACCGATTCTCGTAGAGTTTGTGCGGTTGAAATTCGAAGTAACTTGACGGACCAGGTGGTTTTGCTCATAAATGTGTATATGCCTACTGACAGTATTGAAAATAGAATTGTTTACAATGGTGTTTTGGGCGAAATCCGTCGGCTGATTGAAGGATCCGACGCAAGGTTTATTGTAATTGGGGGTGATATTAATACAGATTTTAGTCGGATTAATTCCAGTCATACACAAGAATTGAATAGGTTTATGGAAAATGAGTCGCTTAAATGTGCTATTTCTTTTGCCGAGGCGGACATAGACTTCACTTATGAAAGTCGGATGTCGGGTGTTAGGTCTACCATAGACCATTTTATTGTTTCGGAAAATGTTTTTGAATTGATTCAAGAGTATTCAGTTCAGCACAACGCCTGTAATCCCTCTGACCATTCGAGTGTACATATATCGCTAGAAATGACTCCTGATGTTATTACTCAAAACTCAGTAAAGAATAGAAATAGTGGTAAACAGAAACTTGGTGTTTATTGGGATAGGGTAACCGATAATGACATCGGTAACTATCAGAAAGTCTTAGATGCAAAGCTCGGTGATATCGATATCCCGTTCCAAGCTGTTCACTGCCGGAACTTAAATTGCAAAGTTCATCAGCATGACATTGAAATTTTACATGATGGCATTGTAAAGGCTTGTCTGTCTGCCGGTCGGGAAACATTACCTCTTGCGAGCGAGAATTTTAATGGAACAAAACCCAACGGTATTGCGGGTTGGAACGACGAAGTGAAACAGTTAAAAGATAGTGCACTCTTTTGGCACAACATTTGGAGAGAAAGTGGAAGGCCAAGGAATGGTCACTTAGCCGACGTTAGGCGGCATACAAGAGCTAAATACCATTTAGCGGTTAAAAAGGTAAAGAAAGAGAGGGAGAAGGTGTCGGCAAACAAGTTAGCAAACTCACTCTTAGAAAAAGAAAGTGGGAGTTTCTGGAAAGAGATTAAAAGGATAAAAGGGAAGGGATCTGATGTCGTAAATTCGGTTGACGGGAAAATAGGAAATGAGGCTATTGGTGACTTATTTGCTGATAAATTCAAAACTTTGTATAATTCAGTTTCATATTCCCAAGTTGAAATGAATCGTCTTAGTCAGAATATCGAAGATAAGATAGCACAAAAGTGTTGCAGTGGTACTTGTGGGTATGACCATACCATTCAAGTGAGAGATGTGGAGCTGGGTATTAAGCGTTTGAATAAGGGAAAGCAAGATAGTATTCCATATCTGAATTCTAATCATTATATATATGGAAGTAGAAAATTAAATCTGTATATATCTTTCTTACTTAATATTATGTTATCCCATGGTTACTGCCCTTCGGATTTTGTAAAGGCAACGGTGATACCTATTCCAAAAAATACACGGAAGTCACTGAACAGGTCGGATAACTATCGGGGGATCTCCTTGAGTAGTATCTGTGGAAAAATTTTTGATTACATTATTTTGGAAAAATATAAGGATGTCCTTCGCTCTGGAGATTTACAATTTGGGTTCAAGAAAGGGTTGTCAACAACAAACTGTAGTTTCGTGGTGGATGAGGTAGTCAAATATTACAATAATGGTGGTACGCCAGTGTACTGCGTGATGCTGGACGCAAGCAAGGCTTTCGACTGTGTACATTTTGGTAAATTGTTTCGATTGCTTTTGAGGAAAGGGTTATGCCCTCTGATGGCACGTTTATTGGCTACGCTTTATACCTCACAGAAGATAAATGTCAAGTGGGATGAATATGTTTCGCCATCTTTTACGGTATCAAACGGTGTTAAGCAGGGAGGCGTCCTCTCGCCTGTTCTTTTTAATATCTATATTGGGGAACTTCTTGAAGGGTTAAGAGAAAGTAAACTAGGGTGTCATATTGGTAATTCCTTTTTCGGAGCGTTCGCTTATGCTGACGATGTGATCATTCTCGCTCCCACTATTTCCTCATTGAAGTGTATGCTTGACATCGCTAGGCGTTTTTCCATTGTATACAGGATTTCATTCAATGAAAGTAAATGTAAATTGCTCGTATTTGGATTACAGAACACAGATGGTATTGTGGTATCTTTTAATGGATCTTTATTACGGCCATGTAATGATGAACTACATTTGGGGATACCATTTGGGCCAAATGCCCAGTTTAGAAGGATGAGAACGGCTAGCGATGATCTCTATAAAAGAACCAATATTTTGTTAGCGCATTTTCGGTTTGTAGGAGCCAAAATCAAATATGAACTTTTTCGTAGTTATTGCATGTCTTTTTATGGCTGTCAAGTGTGGGACTTATCCAGTCCCCATGTTAATTTGGTGTTAACGGCGTGGCGAAAATGTATAAGACGCCTTTTAGGTATATCACTCAGGACACACAACAACCTCATTAAATACATTATAGATGACTATGATCTACAAACAGTGTTGGAAAGACGAANCCATTATTGATGTTGGTCGGGGGCGGCCATATTGAAATCCAAGATGGCGGCCACCAAGGGGCTTTGCAGCCGTGTTTAAAATCCGACAGTACAATCAGACAAAATGAATCAAAATATACATGGATTGAAGTTCATGTCAGCAGTGGTACGGGACTGACGACTATAAAGGCGTAAGCAGTGGTGCGCCTGAGAAGAAATGTGCGCTTCGTTGCACCTAGAGTGTCATTCATGCGCTCACTTTGGGATACAAAAGAAAGATCACTGGAAAGAGAGCTCAAGGTGTCAGTCTCCTTTGTTGTCTGTTATGTAACGTCGTCAGACGTCATTGTTTAAGAACGTCATTTAATGACGTCATCCCCTCTCTGGACTCGATCTAAGTCAGCATATACCAGCGTTTTATCCAAAATAATTATTTCATCAAAAAATAATGGTGAATAAACCCGTAATTAGAAAAATGACACTTACATGTATATAGGTTGTTCATGTAACCATGGCAACTATACTTAACATTGCTTTATGAAATCTTTGTTCAACAGCAAGTAATTTCATTTGAGTATATTGTTAATCGGCCCACAAACTTGTTTGCCGCCAAATCCTATCAATCGACTCCACCGAAACCAAAACAGTATCCGAATCATACTGACGTCAGACCGCCGATGAAGGAAAGCGTCTGTGACGCCGCAATGATTGGAATCCTGTTTTCCTTAGTATGCGTTCCACATTAAGGGCCGCACTACTTGTTCCACACAAAATTGCTGTCCAATTATGAATCTGCAGATCCTGGAGGTATTTATGACAAATTTAAAAAAATAAAAATGACCCGGTGTGTAAGTCAAGCGGTCCAAACGTTTCGGTGTCGACATGTAAATTTCAGAAAATTTCAGACATTTTTGGGTTGACCTTGTTTGACCTTTGACCTTGACCTTGACCTTGAAATAATTTTAATATGTGTCAAACGGATGGACTACCCAACATTACATAGGAATCGATACTTTGATCCCGTTTTTATCATTTCTTAAAAGGCGCAAATTGACATTTACAAAATTATGTATTTTCACATGCCGTTGCCATGGAAACCGCGAATAACTGCTGTCCACACAATTTCCCAAACTGCCGACAAAGTTTTTCTTGTTCGGCAGAAGATTCTCTATAGATTTAGATATGTCGGCAAACTTCATACCAAAATGCCCACGGGAGCCATTTATTGCCCACTTTGAACCGGACTAACTGTGAGGCTTTAAAAGAAAATAGGTCTTAAATTTTGCCAGTACTTTGTCTTTAATAAGGCTTAAAAAAGGTCAAAAAATTGGTGTTCCACAAGCTGTACGCATCCTGTGTATAAATTTGGGCAGTAGCGGTGTAGCAGTACAGAGTGTCCTCATGTAAAAAGTGTCCACTTCTATTGTTGAATGACGGATTAAGGTGCATGGCTATAGAATAGAAACCAATCGCCAGAGATTAAATGTATTGTCTGAGGGGCAATTGTCGGGGGGGGAGTTGTCTAGGGGCAATTGTCCTAGCCCTTTAGTACCTAGTGTCCACAAACGTGTACATTACGTAATACCTGTTAATATCAGACATCAATAAAAATATGTCCCACATACACCCCTTGACATGATCAAAAGCCTAAAGCCCACATGTGTGGACATTTACTTCTCATTATCAATGACAGAGGGCAGCACTAGTCAATGTGCAATGCTGTTGAAGGTGATGACCACATATGTGGACAACAGGCTGTCGAAGAATATGATTTTTTCAAAATTCCTTTTTGATTTTTTTCCGTGATTGGCTATTGTTAACTGGATTAAAATCAGTTTGTAGTCTAAGGTGATGTCCTTCTTGATTATGATGATGATCATGGTGATGTTGATGTACTATGAGACAAAATGGCTGATTCTGAACCATTCCTGCATAACCTGGTGTCCACATATGTGGCCGCTTGAAAATGATTGGCTGATGCAATTTTTTTTTAAAAATGCATATTTTGTCTTACATACACCAGAAAATGGCCTGCAAACACGATTTAGAGGTTCTCCCTACAAAAAACCCGGTTCAGGCACTAAAGGGCTAGAATCATAGGCCTACTATCTCGGTCTTGCATAATATGCTAAAATACGGGGCACTGGCAACAGAGACCTTTTTTGGCACAACCATCTCCAAAAATATATAGTATCATGTAAGACAGAGAGTAGAGTTATGGTGCATCTTGAATTTTTATTTCCACTTCGTATCTACAAAGTGGAAACGAAAGATAAATTTCAAAGTTTAATATACACCGTAACTCTACCGGTCTAACGCCATGTGCTACCCAGACAGCAAGAATGAGAGGCCCACTGGAGGGTTTGCTAGCATCTACTGAGGTTATTCCCCCCATTGGAGGCTCTGATCATTGTTCAATCATTGGTAAGATTGAGTCCCCCATGCCACGTTTACTACATCAAGTGTAAAAAGAATCTGGTACTATAATCAAGCGGACACAGTTGGGTTAAATGATGATATCACAGGTTTTGACTGGGATACCTTTATTAATGATGATGACGCTCATTCTGCCACAAGGTCCTTCTGTCACAAACTCTTCAGTCTGTTCGAGACACACATTCCACACAGGGACAGGGTGATCAAATCTCATGATATGCCCTGGTTTAATGAGCAAATCAAATCGGCTATTAATAACAGAGATAAGTTATACAAATGTTTTTCTAAATCCAACACTGCGGAGAGTCATGCTCGTTTTAAACTTCAAGCGAAAGTAGTCAGTGATCTCGTGTCCCAGGCTAAAGACTGTTACAAGAACAATCTACTTGAATCATTAAGCTCCTCCAAATCTGGTTCAAAAGACTATTGTTTTTTTTGTAAAGAAACTTATGGGTATGAAACACAGTCCTGCTATCCCCAAGCTTGAACATAATGATATGATTGCTGTAAGCGATTTGGACAAGGCGTCTCTTTTACATAGAAAATTTTTAAATAAGTTTACTCACGCGCATGACGAATCCATTCTTCACAATTGCCCCTTAAAGACTCATGGCTCTCTCCGCGATATTACTTTCGACCATGATACCTTACTAAAGATCTTATTGAGTTTGGACATATCTAAAAGCGGAGGTACGGACTGTATTTCTAACAAAATGTTGAAGTACGGACTGTATTTCTAACAAAATGTTGAAAATGGTTGCTTACAGCCTTGCCGGTCCACTTACTACTCTGTTCCGCAGGTTACTCCATTATAATACATTCCAAAATGCTGGAAGCAAGGCATTATAGTACCTGTGTTCAAGAACAAAGGTTCTACCCACTGTATATCTAATTCTCTATATTCCTATCAATCCGGCTTTATCAAGGGGCACGATACAACTAAGCAGCGGTTAGATATTACCCATACGATTTTATCTTCTCGTCAATCCGGTTATGACACGCGTGGAATATTTCCAGACATTGAGGGCGCCTTCGATTCCATACCCCACTTTTTATTGATTCATAAGCTTCGGGCTTACGGTTTGAGTGACAGTGTGGTCAATCTGATCTCTTCATATCTGCAATGTAGATCACTAAGAGTTAAAGTGAATGGTTCATTGTCTGACTGGTCTCCTGTGGGTGAAATTAATAGTGGCGTACCACAAGGTTCTATATTAGGACCTCTTCTCTTTCTCCTTTATGCGAACGACCTAGCTGATGCGGTAACTAACTGTAAACGTTACCTCTATGCCGATGATTGTGCCATATTCTTACCATTTAATCGCAATAATGACCGCTCCATCTCACACAACCTGATCCCAAATGACCTTGTTCAAATTAATAACTGGTCTAAGGGCCTTTAGCTATTGTTTGCAGGGCAAAATACAAAAGATTAAGGTCGACCTTAGACTTAAGGAAGCTTCTCGAATACGGCCCTTAAAGACTTGGAAGTTGAACTTTAAAAGTAGTAAGAGTAAAGACGTTATATTTAAATTAATACCACGCAATTCTAACTCTATCTACCCTCACTTCTCCTTGATAATGAAGTTATACTGCAAGGTAACTCTCACAAACACCTTGGGATTATTTTCGATTCGGCTCTCAACTTCCATCAACACATAGATTCCATTGTCGTTAAATGTAATAACAAATTGAACCCCTTGGTTGGAGTGAAGAATAGTATAAAATCGTAGTATCTTCAACAGATGTACGTGTCGTTTATACTCCCTCATCTGGAATATGGCGCTCTCTTATTTCTGCAATCTAACGTTGAATATTTATCGAAGTTAGACAAGGTCCATTCACAGGCCTCTGGAGAGTTGGTCAGTGGAGTATTCCGCGTAAAATCGGGGGAAAGTGAGCAGACAATGGCCAAATCTATACTATATTATATAAAAAGACAAGGTATGCAACTCTTCCGACCCGATTTCAGCGAGAAACATCCAAACTTCATCGCGCCGCCAGAACATGATAAGATCGTCGAATCTCAACAAACTTACTCACCGATCATGCAGTGACATCTATATTTCCACAAACAATCCACTTTACTGCGCAACTTTGAATTCAAAGGCCTCAATTCGCACCATTTATTTCATAATTTTATGGAAGAATCTACCCTTCGACCCGGCCTCCATTACCGACGTCACTGCCGCGAGTCGTTCGACAGTGACTTGGGCATGCCGGGATGAAGCATTGGGCGCTTCTGATTGGTCAATATTGTAAATAAAAATATTTCACAACTGCAACGCCAATCAGAATCGTGCAACCGGCATCCTTGGGCGACTCGCGGCAGTGACGTCGGTAATGGAGGCCGGGTCGAAGGGTAGATTCTTCCATAAAATTATGAAATAAATGGTGCGAATTGAGGCCTTTGAATTCAAAGTTGCGCAGTAAAGTGGATTGTTTGTGGAAATATAGATGTCACTGCATGATCGGTGAGTAAGTTTGTTGAGATTCGACGATCTTATCATGTTCTGGCGGCGCGATGAAGTTTGGATGTTTCTCGCTGAAATCGGGTCGGAAGAGTTGCATACCTTGTCTTTTTATATAATATAGTATAGATTTGGCCATTGTCTGCTCACTTTCCCCCGATTTTACGCGGAATACTCCACTGACCAACTCTCCAGAGGCATGTGGTCCATTATAAAGGGTCTCTGATAGTCAGCGGCTGTGTACATGGTACAAACTTCGTGAAAGTTCTCAATTGTCTTGGTTGGCAAAGTCTGGCAGCTCGTAGAGATGCAAAATTATTGTTGCTTAGGTATGATAATGTTAATAATAATGTTCCTTCGTTTATTTCTAGTCTCTACAATTTATACAGAAACCCCGTCCTGGACAATCGCCTCCGTCATCATAGATCTTATATTATACCAAATCGTACATAAAAAACACTACGACGTTCCGCAATACCATCCTCGATTAGACTATGGGAGACTTTACCTCAATGCATTAAACAATCCTTTTCACGTAATTCCTTTAAGTTTAATGTGAAAAGACATCTAGGGGGTGGAACTTATAAATTCCCAACCAGTAAGCTTGACCTATCCCGTCAATCAGAAGTGCTATTTAACAGAGCTCGCTGTGACCTTTTATTTAATAGTCATTTTCATGCCCACAACTCCACGAATGTTACCGATCCTAAATGCCCTTGTGGCTTTCAACAGCAGTCTACCTTGCATGTCCTATATCATTGTCCCCTTGTTCATAACCATCGTACATCGCTCCATAACGAAATTGCTTCTGTTTCAGACTTCGATATCAACAGCTTCAAAGCATATAACCTCTCTGATCGTGTCGAAATACTGTTACACGGTTCCACTAATTTCCGTTACTCCGCCATCCGAAATCGTTTATCTATCACAGCAGATTATTTACAAGAAGCAGTTATAACATACGATACCCTTCAATAACTTCATCACTGTCAGTCCATGTTTTTTCTATTTGTTGGTCCCTTACTGTCCTCACCAACCACCGCTCTGTCTGGGCTGCCGCAATCACGTTTCTATTCATTAGGCTTCCTGTACATAGAAGTATACGGTATTCGGTATTTGGTGCACGTTTCGTAATGCACGCGTATACTAGAAAACAAACAAGCTTATTTTAATGAACGGGTTACATAGCCCTATACGAGGAACGGTGCACGCTATTCGCGTATACAAGGAATCGCGCTTGCACGATTTTTCCTCTGCGTATACTGACCGTAGTCGGGAGAATAGGCATAGATTGGTCAGTTTACTCATTTCTAAATGATATTTTTCGTTGATTTTCAGCAGAAATA
>NMRB01003497.1:12061-36964 GCA_002633025.1 Notospermus geniculatus | reverse complement strand
AAATGCCTTCGATACGAGAACACAAGTGCTCAACCTGACACATTGAACAGTCAATTACTCCAAGGTCAAATGAAGTTGTCAAAGCAAAGTGCATTCGATTCAGGCCAAAACGCCGACTGAAAAACGTACACAAAACAACACTCCGTCTCCATCACGATCGAACAAACAGGCCTAACTCAGTACTCGCACAAAAAAAGTGAGTGATAATCCACGGCTCGTCGTAATACTCAACAAACGCTAATGTATACCCCATCTTGCACCATGGCTAAAAATAACAATTTCTATCCACATGTGCTTCTCAACGTCGGGGCCACATCGAGGTCACACTAATTATACAAACCATACTACTCGGCCGCCCTGGAGCCCGAGATGAATGTGTGACCCCCGTATGGATTCTAGCCAACCAAAATCGTTTCTTAATTATGAAATCTCTAGAAAACCACAAAACGCTGAAAAAAACGTATTAATCGCGAAATAATCGCTAAAATAAATAGCTGGGACACTTCTAGGCATAAAAACTAACATATCTCAGCTCATTGTCTTGAGATACGCTAATGCTTTAGTGCCGAAAAATCCGTTACAAGCTCAAATTGGACCCAATATAATGGTCACTTAAAGGGACTATAGGCCCACGTGAACCAATTATAAGGGAACTATTTCTAGTCTGCGCGATGCTACAACCGCATCACGTCTGACCTGATCACCGACCATATGGCGGTCGAACTTAATCCGCTATATACGGACGAGGTGCTTTCAATGGTTGCCCGAAGGTTGCCGAAAGCTTCCGAGTCGAAGACGATTGCAGGTGCTGTATCCAATCCGCGGTATACTTTTGTATACTTTTGTAGATCGAACTATACCCAGGGTATAGTTTTGTGGGACGACATTGAACCTGGGTATATTTCTGTTATACCCAGGACGACATTAACCGATCCGGTCCAACTACCTCCCTTAGTGAAAGAGTGTTACAGATCTCGGCCAGTGTGAAGTGTACTTTATCGTTGTGCGTTGTATCTTTTACGACAAAATAGTTCCGCCAAACCTTTCCGAAATCGTTGTCCGGTCGCACAGTAGATAAAGAAATTAATGAAACGGTTCAAAAGGGAGAGAAAGCGAGTTATGTAATAAAGGGGGTCAATCCACTCATAGTCGATTGGCAGAGGAGTGTGACGATAAAGGATGAAAATAATTTCAATGGCAGCTCCTGGTGATTCTAGGATTACATAAATGATTACGACTGCCAATACCCTTTTTGTGGCCGAAATACCTCCTTTGATACGTTTACCTGCACGTCTCGTAATAGCATTCTTTCTGGAGGCTTTGAGTGTCGTCAAAATGGAATATGTGATGGTGACTAGAATTGCGATCGGCAGACATACGCTCACAACAACTGCAATACCATTTCTGTAGACTGCTATGTATGTAGGGTTTCTTCCCAAGTCAGTATAACTTTTTTGGGGTCTAAGTCTCCTGACGCATGGGTCATAGCGATAGCTGACTGCGTATGTGAACAAAAGTGGAAAGCGATACACAAAGGAACAAACAAAAACTAGCCCGATTGTGATCTTTGCATTCTTGTTTGTACAAATGGATGCCGCTTTTAATGGCCTACACACTGCGATAAATCGTTCTACTGCGATGCAGACAGTCAAGTAGATAGATGCAGTTCTTGAAAGAGACCGTATGAAATTAATATAGCCGTAGGCAATCTCATGAAACTCAATGTATGGGTTAACCAGAATAATATAATAATGTATTCGTTTAATAGTATACCAAAATATATATCCTAATAAAACTGCGCTGTCTGCAGCAGCCATAGCTCTGAGAAGAATCGAGTTTGACGTATATGGCCTTTCACGACCTAGGACTATAAAGGAGAGGCAATTCCCTGCCAGGCCGAGAGGTACAACGATCAGAGTCAAGTGAACGTGTAAGATAAACCGAAGGTACCGCCTCGAGCTGCTTAAAGATTTCATTCTGTAGCCTGACAGACATCTCACGGCGTGAACTACGTGGGCTACTGTAGTGGAATTAGTTATCATGTTATTAGTTATCAGCTTCCGTTATTTCTGTGTGTTGAGGAAAGTTGTGTAATCTTAGAAAACCTACCTATAGTATCATACCGTATCAATCAGTGAAACTCCTTCCGTCACAGTGAGTATTAATCTCCCTATATGATTTACTGCATCTAGAATTTATCGTGCCAGTTCTTTATATGTACACTTTGGTATTATCTCTTCCCGTTTCCCGCTGGTCAAAACTTTGAATAATGAAAAATAACAAGTAAAATAAGTAACACAACCAATTTCGACATTTAGTATGTGAGCGGTTCAAACAGTTTGATGGTAATCTACTGTTTTGAACACTAGCTGCATTAATAACAATCATCATTTTTTTGCCGTTTTTTGCCGATAAATTCGTAAACTGAAACATCTAATCATCATTTTCCTTCAAAAGTTGGGAAACAAATCATGTATAATTATGTCATTGGCAGTTAAAATACACTCCAACAACGAGTAAGTGGATGGAAGCGCCAACTGAGCACTGCTTGTATTAAAATGAGGTGAAAAAAATGTCTGTTGTCATACATAGGCCCTACGGCATTTCTTGATGTAATATGGAATATGGCAAATATTTTTAGTGGGGAAAACCTCAAAATTTAGGAACGTTTACAAAAATTGAGAAGCGTCGGTAAATATAGGAACGCTCAGAGTGACATCTTTATTGTCTGTATGATATTTCCTGTCGCTACTTCACACCGTTTGTTTCGTGCCCCAAATTCCTTAGAATTTACCAGATGTGTTCCAAAACGAGGCTATGGAGGACATCTCATAATGTGTGCATATTTTTGCGTTGCGTTGATAAATTTTCGAACGCTATCCGCAGTTTGAAGCCGGAATGCTCAAACGATGACTCTCCCCCCCCCCATTTCATGGTCAAATGGCAGACGGTGCTTACGCATTACGCAGGGGAGTGAATTTGTGTTGTCAACCTGTTCTTCGCCATTTGTCTCAAATTTTGCCGCGTGCATCCGAATTGTACGGTGGCTCGGAAAGGACAGTTGCGTAGCATGAAAGTTTTTTTTCACAACTTTTTACTTCCGTTTTCCCCACTTCCTGCTTCCGTTTTCCCGACGTTTCTTGTTTTTGTGTAGCATGAAAAAAAATGTTTTTATTCGTTTTCCCGTCTTTTCTTTCCTGACTTTTTAGTAGCATGAAAAAGTATTTTTCGTTTTCCAGACTTTTTAGTAGCATGAAAAATTACTTTACTGGGGAGGTTTCGAAATCGAACGATAAAACAAAACTTTACGACAACGTTATTTTTCATACTACACATTAACCAGATTTTGCATTGCATTTTCGGTACAAAAATAAAGTCGTCGTCAACGTTTACGTTTATCGTTTGATTTCGAAACCTCCCTATTTTCGTTTTCCTGACTTTTCCCGACTTCCATAGCCACGACACACGTCATTACCATGTAACAGGCCTAGCCCCACC
Source organism: Notospermus geniculatus (assembly GCA_002633025.1). Classification (NCBI taxonomy): domain Eukaryota; kingdom Metazoa; phylum Nemertea; class Pilidiophora; order Heteronemertea; family Lineidae; genus Notospermus; species Notospermus geniculatus. The sequence goes on along the minus strand of NMRB01003497.1, from coordinate 33,466 downwards.
TCACACATTGTCAAGTTGCGTAGTATGGTATAAGCGGTGCTTTGAGTGTGGTCAGCTGTACATCTCAAGCCACGTGCAAGAGGCAAGCATCAGCTAGCCCAACCAACCGCTAAATTGTGGCCTGCAATCACACTTGCACAAAATAAACTTGGCTTTGCCTGGCCCAACATATCCGTTCAAACCTAGTCTATTCATATATTATTATTTCGTCTCACAAAGTAACCTTCGAGATTAAGCGAGATGACGCATGCGCATCCGAATTCAGACGCCATTTGCTTTTTGAAGGGCAGACGTTTTTTTTCGAAGGTGAAAAAATCTGCTTGATCCCACGGTGTGGATCAATTCTTTTTTCGCGTACGTAAAGCTCGAAAATTGATCTTCGGTGTACATGTATATCAAGATGACTCGATCTCTAAGTCCAGGTCGAGGTCAGGATCACGCTCTCCACAGCTGTCTGATGGGGAGACCGAGCATGGCTTTAGGCTAGCAGCCGACGGTTGTGAAGAGAGAACCATGGTGGCCCGAATTTGAGAGATCGGAGAGATTCCGATGAGGGTTCCCACTCCGCTACTGAGGCTTATGGAAAATCAGATAAAAATGATAAGAGGGATACGCCCGATTTGTGATAGACTTAGGTGGCATTTACCCTTTCGGGCGTGGATTGAGTTGAAAAGTGTACATTGTGTAACATGAATTTCTCATGTGTCTACAAAAACGCGCCCAGCTCCCAAAAATTGCAACCAAAACTGGTTCTGGAGGCAACTAAATGGGCCACGACCTCATGCAGGTTTGCTTAATCTTCCAAAATGTCTGTGAGAGAAATAGGCCAGAGTCAAAGATGAAAGTTGTGAGGAAAAAGTCACATTCTGCCTACGTTTTCGTCAGGTTGCCAATCTTTAAAAGCATGTTTGGGCCGTAACCATTATGCATTCCCCCTTGCCTTGATACACATGATTGCTTAATCTTTAGAGGATTGGAATGGCTCACTTATAACCAGATGGGCGCAAGGTGCAATTAGCTCAGTGGCTCAGATTAACCAGGTGATGTAAGGTTATGTAAAATTACATGTAGTTAAAGTGGGAAGGTGTATTTCTGCAACATATTCTCTAAAGCAGCCCATACACGATCAATATTATTGCACAATATGAGGATCACAATGGGCAATATTATTGCCAATCTTTCTTCTACCCATCATGCGAAAAGCACACGACCACCCATTTGGGCCCCATATTGTGCAATAATATTGCGCCGTGTATGGGCGGCTTAAGGCCCCGTTTACCTAATGATCCTCTTTTGTTTGTCTACGCAGGCCTACTTCGAGTATTTCTTTTTGGTATTCTTCCATTTGTCCTTACACTGATTAGGAGTTACGTTGTAACCCATTTCTGCGAGCTCCTTGGCAGTATTGGCCCAAAGTTTATCATGGCGGTTGGCCTTATTGAACAGAACAGAACAGAACTTTCTCCTCTGCTGTACTCCATTTGTGTGCAGCAGGGTCTACTGCCGTCTCCTTCGACGTCATTTCCTCAGGAGCTACTCGCTGAGTACTGATGGACGTCTCCTTTAACCTGGGCCATTGAACTATCTTTTTTCAAGATGGGGATTTGGCCTAGTGGTTTAAGGCGTGCTGCCCCTTAGTGCTGGCGATTGATGCCTCATGCGAGGGTCCGTGGGTTCGAATCTGGAAGAAAGACGTGATGACTTTCACCTTAGAAACCCGTTTCTAATTCTAATCCATGAAACAACGACAGGAGTGCATTAAAGAAGGCCTTGATCTGCCTGATGGACTCAGTGATGAATCGACTTCTAAGGAAACTACATCAAACTGGACGAAACGCAAGTGTAATACAAAACGACAAAGTTTTTATTTATGAACGCCATATCTCAATACATGTACAGCCAACACAGATCATCCTAAATAGAGCCTACGGTCCCATCCATACACCTACACATACCTACTAATCCATAAATGGTACAAGATCGAGAACACCACGTCATCTAACGAGCATCAAAAGTAACTCGCTAGATGACGGAAGATGGCAGCACTTGCTGGTCCAGTTTGACTCCACTTCTAAGGAAACTACATCAAACTGGACGAAACGCAAGTGTAATACAAAACGACAAAGTTTTTATTTATGAACGCCAACATAGAGAGAAGAGAAACAGGGGAGGTCAATACAGGACCTCAAAATAACTAGGAAGAAGGCCACCGGCACCAACAGTACAACAGGTACTTATCACTAATTAAACAGAAACTAATAAACTAGAGATCAGAAGAGGAGCCCAAAACCTGGGCTACATACAGCAGACTCTGCGTATTAGCATATCCATAACGTCAGACTACCAGCATATCCAGCAGTATCAACCACAACATGACTTAGCTCAATATCTTGTCAGAATACCACAACATGACTTAGCTCAATATCTTGTCAGAATACTCGGAAAGGCACTTAGAGTGTACATAATGGCGGTAGAACACATCTGAAGTCTTCCAACGGCCCATGGCCATCACAACACTGGGGTTAATACCCTGTTCCAATGCTACAGTGGCCCCAGTGGGGCGAAAATCCTTGGGCGAGAACCCCCGCCCAGACAAGCCAGCCAATTTAATGGCATCTTTCATGATGTCCGCAACAGTCCCTGCAGTGATGGCTTTATAAGGTGCAGTGAGGGACAAAAACACGGGGTGGCCAGCAACGGCCGTACGGACCGCATCTGTACGCTCCATATACGTGGTAAGAGCAGCTACCGGGTCAATCATACAGTCAGACGCGGGTGGCAATACAACAGTAAAGCCTTTCCTCTTGGTATCATTCTTTATACCAAAGAAACACAAAGATAGCGAGCCATCACCGCAGAGAGATACATGCTGCGAAGAGAACACACACTCGCTCACAGCCGCCGTTTCTACATCAAAATGGACGGCTTTGGGCGCTATATCGGATGGACGCAACATCACAGTTAAAGCCAGCAAAGTAATAGCCTTCAGCCGTAAATCCCGAATACTCAACTCATGATTGTCAGGCCAGCTCTTGAAGAGAGCATAAAAGGAATCCACTGGCATGACAGACGACTTTCTCATAGGTTCTGAAGTACCAGCTTTAACCAAACCTTGCACCAATAGCTTGATATCGGGATTATCCACAACCGTAGGTATGCCCAGGCAACCATATAGATGATTTAAAGCTGCCCTAGCAGTGTTGAGTTGAGACGCGGGTTTGTCGGACGTCCGGGCCAATTGGCACAGGAAATCCGCAACCGGCCCCGCCCGATCGGGCGGGAAACCAATTCCACTTTCTTCACAAAACAGCATTAACTTCCGAATCACAATATTGTAGGATGACACAGTGGAACCGGCCCAGGCAAATTTTATCCATTGAGAAGCAGAGGGAGACCAACCGGAGGAAATCAATTTCTCCTCCCAGACACTCTCCAGGCAAAAAGACGCCACCTTTGGTTTCTGAGAGGTTCTGGCGTCGGCCCCATGAACCTGAACGAATTGGGCGAATTTGGAATCTGCAATGGAGTTGTCACACTGAGCTCTCTCAACTTTGAAAACCACACCTGGGCCGGCCACCACGGAGCAATCACTGTTGCCTCTGCCTGCTGAGCCTCTATAACCCTGAGTACCAAGGGGAGTAGCCGAAAGGGCGGATTTACATAGTTGTTTTCGACTCCCCAGTTTTGTTGAGCCAGAGCGTCCACTCCTTCCGACAGTGGATCTGCAAATCTTGTGTTGTAGCGCGGAAGGTGGGCGTTCAAACAAGAGGCGAACCTGTCCACAGTGTGAGGTCCCCACAGGCTGTCTATGAACTGGAACAGCCTGGGGTGAAGCATCCAATTGTATTTGTCGTAAAGTCTGGAAAGTGTGTCGGCGGCCACATTGTCCACTCCGCGAATGTGGCGGCACTCGATATGAATCTGATGCTCGAAGGCGAAGTCCCAAATGAGTCTCGTGAGCTGAGTTAGGTGGGGAGACGGACCCCCCATATTGTTTATGTAGGCAATCGCGGAAGTGTTGTCTGACAAAACCTGAATAGCCTTTCCCGTAATGTCCTCCTTGAACGACAATAAGCTGAACAGAATCGCGAACAGTTCCCGAGTGTTCGAAGATGCTCGTGAAATCCACAGGCTCCACTGCCCCGATGCCTCCTTTCCGTCGCAGGTGGCGCCCCATCCAATATGGGAGGCGTCCGTCACAATCTGGCCCTGGATCGGGCGAATTACAATGGGCTTGTTGTTCCAACCCGACGCACTGGCTCGGATAGTACCAACCTGTCCTCCCAATGACGCCGTGTGGCCAACAGACGATACACATCGCGCAGCAGCAGCTTTGCAGGTAGTATTGCCATACACATGGCGACACATTGACCAGCTATTCTCGCCAGATTTCTGGCGCTGATATTGTCGAAGACTAGCGATTGACGAATACATCGCTTGAGTTTCGTAACGCGAGACGGCACAACCTTGAGGGTGGGGAAACCGTCGACCCCCACAGTATCAATGACGTAACCAATATGCACGCCTACCGTGGCCCGAATGTCAACCACCGATTTCTCAAAGTTAATTTCCCAACCAAGGTCCTGAAGCGTATTGATAAGTTCGTCCTTATGAGAGGTGATCAGCGTGGGCTGTGCCACCAGGATGAAATCGTCTACAAATGCACTGAGACGTAGTCCCTGCTCCCGTAGGAATTGAAGTACAGGCCGTATTAACTTTCCAAAAAAATATGGGGAGCAGCGCAAGCCAAATGGCAAACAAGTCCAAACGTAATACGATCCGTTCCACCAGAAACCTAAATACGTGCGGCACTCCTCAGCGACAGGCACGTGATAAAATCCGTCTTTCAAATCTATCGTCACGATACGGTCTCCACTACGTACAAGACTTTCCACAACTTTCACACCTTCATTGGTGAACTTTCTTTCCTGTATATAAGTGTTGACACGGCGCAAGTCATGAATTAGCCGAAATCGATTGCCTTTTTAGGGACACACTTTAGGGGCGAGACACAGTGTGGCCTACGATCTCCCCAGCATGAAATGCGGCCAGCGTCCAAAAGGCGAGTAAGTTCCTCTGATATAAAGTCACTAGCTTTCACATCCAAATGCGGGTTAGGCAACTCAATAGAAGGAGGTGCACTGATAAACGGCAATTCCACACCAAACTCAATCCAGCTCAGTATTTCAGGGTTTTCAGTAATCTGCTGCCAGTTATTTAACCGAGCAGTCAAGGGGTTAACACACATAGCCCCTACGAATCATTAGACTGTGGTGCCGAATTGCCACCACCATGATTGAGCCCGCTGAACGAGTTGCGAGAAGACAAGTCTGCGTAAAAATCTCTACCTTGACCCTGGAATTGTCCACGGGAGTAACCGAAACGCCCCCTGCCGTAACTCCTGAAATTTTGTCCTCTGAAGCTATTGCCTCGATCGTTGCGCGTGTTACCGCGAGCACTTGCCGCCGAAATGGTCACAGCTCGTTCCAGGTTAGCTAGAGACTCTGATGAGAATACTGACGAATTTCTCTGAAGGTTGCGAAACATATTGGTGGTGGTGCTGTCAAATTGCGACTGCACAAGTAGCCCTGCCATTTCATCTTGAAGCAATTTTATTTGTGCCACTTGCGCTGAAAGGGTAAATGTCGTCCTCGGTATATACAAAGATTACCCAGGATCTCAATCTTCACGAAAACAATACCCTGGGTGTAGTTTCGGTAGCTGAACATCAGTGCAATCAGTGCCTACGTACGAGTCCTATTCAGAAATCTCGTGGAATCTCGCGGTCTCGCGCCGCGGTACTTGTTGAGTGTAGCTGTTCATGGCATTCCTCAGGCGGTCACGTGCCCACGGGCGAGATAAGCACGAATCCAGCTGTCATTCGACGATGCTGGGTGATGTTCGGCTACCGAAACTACACCCAGGGTATTGTTTTAGTGAAGATTGAGATCCTGGGTAATCTTTGTGATTACCCAGGACGACATTTACCCTTTCAGCGCCACTTGCACTTGAAAAAGTCTGTCTAATTCCGATTCCTGAACGGTACGACCTGGTGAAAGTTGACTCAAACAGCGAATTGTAGTCTCAGCGAACTTGGCCGTCTTGGAAACAATATTCAATGCCGCTTGTTGATCTCTCGAGATACCCTGTCTAGTAATTTTTATACACAACTCTGGGGGCAGTTGTATTTTCTGAACACTGTCTGCAATTGTTTGGAAAACTGCCTGAATATCCTCGGTGGCACGGACAGCCTCTGCACCCGCGGGACCGGGGTGCCCACTGCCTACACCCGTGCCGAAAGCAGGGGTTTCATCATCATGTCTATCTTGTCTATCGTCACCATACGAATCATGTAGGCCTAGGCCTGTGTAGTCGCGTGCATCAACACGTGTCTGAGAATAGCGTAGATGGGGACGTTGATCGGCTGGGCACGAATCGCGAGGTCTCAACGCCTCGCTAACCTTATTTTCTACCTCATTCACTCTGTCCTTTAAACTTTTGAGTTCTTCATTACCTTCTTTAACCGTAGCAAGCGTGGTATTTAGCTTTTCTTGCAAAACGGCGGATAACTGAGCGATTTCTTCCGAGGACATCCTAAAATGTTCCGATCTGTCTGGCTGTACAAGATCGAGAACACCTCGTCATCTAGCGAGCATCAAAAGTAACTCGCTAGATGACGGAAGATGGCAGCACTTGCTGGTCCAGTTTGACTCCACATAGCGACATACAGTAATTCTTCTTCAGTATGTACTCTACTTGTGACAGAGGGCGATGTCTAGAGAAGGGTTCACTAGTCCGAAGGTTCAGTAGTCCGAAGGTTCACTAGTCCGAAGGTCCACTAGTCCGAAGGTTCAGTAGTCCGAAAATTAAGGTTCACTGGTCCGAAGGTTCACTAGTCCGAAGGTCCACTAGTCCGAAGGTTCAGTAGTCCGAAAGTCCACTAAATCGATGGTCCACTAGTCCGAAAGTTGATTAGTCAATTGGATGGGTTCGGCAGCAGATGTGTCGTGAGCTAAAAGTAGATGAGGGTGGGATGTGGCGACTGGATGGGTCAGAATTAAACGGGAAAGTGGTGGATCATTACTAATATCAGCGCCTACTCCCTTGAGTAACTGTGAACATCCAGTTTGCATAGTGTCGGAGATGCTGTATACAATGTATATCTTTTTGATATCCCTATGATTTTATCATGAAACTGACGGTTAAATGCAGATGGACCACAGATTGACCTATATTATTTGGCGCCGACGCTACTACAATGGTGTAGACGTCATTGCCTGCGATCGAGGCTTGTGATATCTTGAGTCCTCCAGACAGTCAAAGTCCGATGCGTTTCCACATTGGTATTCCACTTCATTAACAGAGAGGTTAAAACCAAACAGTGAGCCAAATTAAGGATAATGAATTGACTCATAATTTCAGTCATTTGACTGGGCTCGAATTTTCTGGCCGCCATCTTGAAATCCTTTCTTTTGAGCTCAAAATCGATAGGCATCTTCCCCTGTGTTTGACCATTTACACCACTTCGGACTAGTGAACCTACGGACTAGTGAACCTTCGGACTACTGAACCTTCGGACTTGTGAACCTTCGGACTAGTGAGATGTTCCCGATGTCTAATGTGAGGTGAACTGACAAAAGGAGGAAATCAAGAACAGAATTGAAAAAAAAATGCTCTTTAATAATGACCATTAGGCCCTATTTCAACATGCTCAGTGACCAATTATGACTGAAATAATTCAATTTTTTAACTTCCACATCTTCTGGATGAATATTAGTCATCACTCAATTGCATGGATGTGTTACCATCCCCTTTCTTATTCGTGAGTTAGTCCGGTTCTTCGAAGATCATCCTGTATATGCTACAACTAGTTTTTCACTCTGTTTGTCTCACTAGTTAAACCTCTGTATAACTATAGCCCGCCTTCTAGCTCGGCCACCTGCGGTCACACCTCTCGGTTGTGGGGGCAGAAGCAGTTCATCCACTGGGCTCTCGTATTCCTCACAAACTTGTGGTTCGTTGTGTGAATTCGCAATATTATGTAAAATAAAACACGCAGTGATTATTGGCAGAACGTCGTGCAGCTCATTTCTCAAAGTGTACTGCAAGCATGGAAATCTCTGTTTCAACTGTCCAAAGGCACGCTCAATTACGTTGCGGTTCTGCATTAAAGCGACGTTCTCCCTCATCTCCTATCAAATGAGCGTCCCTATCTCTCTTGAAGTGCCTCTAGACTCGGGACACAGTCGTTGTGTCGCTCTGGCCGCAGGGCTACACTCCACAAACGACTGGGAACGCAAGCTGCAAAATCAGCGGCAGGCGTACCGAAAACAACAACGGGTATGAATGAGTTGAGCCAATCAGAAACTGCGTCTTGAACGGCCGTCGGCTGCTCGTTGCGAGATGCCAAATCAGCTGATTATCGGAACTTTCTTCGAGGTCAAGGACGTATCCTGGTACCCAAGTTCGATGCTGTGTGTGATAAGCAATAGGCTACTTACGGATTTATCAGTATCCCGCTAGTGACGTTGAAAACTTTCTGGACGGGCGAGAGGATCTGCTAAATTACACCATCCACAGAAATAACAACCAATCAAAAGTGTGCCAGATTTTCCCTAGTGGACTGCTTTCAGACAATTTCATTCGTCGAGATGGGCGATGTGGTCGTCGGTACCTAGCCGCTGATTTTGCAGATTGATTTACTTAATTTCGAAGCAAACACTTAATGCTAAAATTCATTTGCTTTATATGAAGGAAAACCTAACTTTTCTGAGGATTTCCTACAGTTTTATTCATACGGGTACAATTAAATGCTTAAATATCGGTAGTTAAAGCAAATGCTGGTTTTTATATACATGGCCCATTGTCTCGTTTCTGGTTGTGGACTTTTTGGTGCCCTTTTTTGTCATCACTGATGTCGTCATTGGCAGGACATTTGCTAACCCTAACCCTCTCGTTGTATTCGTCGTCATCTTGATCTTCAAAAAGACTGTGGAGAGAGGTGGATAGCTTGTCCTTTTCTTGCAAAAATGTTGAGCACGTTTCAGAAATGTTTTGATTATTCATCTTTGTTCATGTGGACTTTGCACTTGGGACGATCCGTAGGGCCGTACCTAGCTTTTTCGCTGGGGGGGGGGGGGGGTTTAAGCAGATGACCTGAACGGACGTTAGCTTCGCCTTCCGGCGCCAAACGGTCCGGTTTTCTGGGGGTCTGTGGGACTTACACAGAATAATTTGAAAATTAGAAGCTCTGAGATGCGATTTTAAGTCCACTTCCTGCACTCTGAGACACGAACAATAATGATCTTTTTGATTTTGCTGAAAAAAATATTTTGTGCACAATTTGCCTGGCGGTTGCCCCCTGTCCCTATGCTAGCTACGGGCCAGGACCCATGTTCCCGAAGACGTCGTAAGGTTAACGATGTCGTTACGCTATGCATTTTTCCAGTTTTAACGACATCGTTCACCTAACGACGGCTTCGGGAACATGGGCCCTGATTCGGACAGAGCGCTTTCCACACTTTCGACGTAAATTCGTTGTGATTTTTGTCAACCTTTTCCATCCGACCTCAGTAAGTTGGAAACAGTCATCAAGAGTTCTTCCTTCAACTTGCATTTGTCAGTTTTGACGACATCTCTGGTTCGTTCAATTTGGTTCATGCCACTTTGTCGGTGTACTTGAGATTGCTGCATAAGGAGGTACAAGCCTGTATTGATTTCAGTAATAATTTGATCAGCACTCCGGTCCAATTTGCCGAGCAGACATTTCAGCGTTGAACTCTGCATGATTATGGTTGGAACAGTGTTTTAGCAGTGGATGATGTTGGAATAGGATTTATTATCGAGGAAGGGTTTGCTTGCTTCCTCATCTGAAGGAAAATAGTCTTTTAAAACACAAAATGCCAAACGAGAAAATAAATGGAAGTAGTGTCATATAGGGGAACGAATTTCAGGGCTGTAAATGGAAAGTTGGAACCTCAGGTGAAAAAGAGAAACCAAATCCATGCTACAATGTTGTTCCCAGTCCTCGTCAACTAAAAAGAGCTGCACTGACCCTGATTAAGCCCATCTAGTAATTTCCGTCAATTCAGTTGCGGATTTTTGACCAACTGAAAAAATGCAATCAGCAGGTGTTCTAGGCCTATGTTACATACCTTAAATTTGTAAGTTGCCGGCTTTAAAATTTTTTTGAATTCCTCTTTTTCTAATTCCTGATATATTGCCTCTGTTTTCTTTTCACCTCCAAGTTTTTTTTGTTTCACACTTAGAAATTTTATACATGTATCTGCAGCCAGTCAAAAAAAAGAAAATCTCCAGTTGAGTGAGGAAATGATTTGTGCATTTGCAACGTCACCTGATTGTCGCCGAGGACTTAGATTCATGGGGGTAAGTCTTTTGGACCAAGCCCATGCTAGTTCTCAGTCCTCTTCAACTAAAAAGGCTTCCTTTCAGCATCAAGGTCAGGGGCCGATCATCCAGCACCGTAATTTCCATTAATCATCTTCATGAAGGCTATTTCAATTTCCTTCAAACCAGTTACGGACGAATGACCAATCAGGGGAATTCAATGCTCCACGCGACTCTGGTAAGTTGCCGGCTCTAACATTGTTTGGAATGCCTCTTTCTAATTCTTGATTTCCCCGTTCTTTTCATGCACCTCCAAATTTGTACATGTGAATGGCGTACGTGCTGGCTCGTCCGCCTTCAAGGGTCCCACTACCCCCACTCGTTGGCTGTTCTTCCGAGTGTGTGGATGCCGTTGGCCACTAAGATGGCTCATCCGTCTTCAAGGGTCCAACTACCCCCAACCGTTGAATAACCTTCCGCGCGCGTGGATGCCGTTGGCCAGTCATAGACTGACTCATCCGCCTTGAATGATACATGTACTAGGGGTTCCACAACCCTAGCTCAGTAGCTCTTCCGCCCGCTTCACAAAGTTCATGATTCGGCCGTTGGCTTGTCTGATGTTGTAGTGGGCGCCGGTGACCATACTAAGGGCCGTATTCAAGAAGCTTCGTTGAGTGTAAGGTCGACCATAATCTTTTGTATTCTGCCCTGCAAACAATAGCTAAAGGTCGACCTCGCACTTAAGGAAGCTTCTTGAATACGGCCCCAAGTCCAGTTCATATGCCTTATGAGTACCACCACCCGATAGGCCAACCCCAAACACTTCCTCCGCCCGAAGCCGTTGGTGACCGTCTTGGGTTGGCCAAAGCCGAACACAGTTTAATAGCAGCAGGTAAATGCTCTCGTCAGGGTCCGACCGGAACACCTCATCCTCTTTTTAATTCTCCTCACGAACCTTCTTAGTTGTCCTTCTCTTGGGCTTAGATAATGGCGGTGGTAGTGTCAGAGGGGGCGGCGGGGAACTCTCCATAAGACGTGGTTCCTCATCACTGCTGGCGTAAGGAACTGCCGCATCTCAGCTTGCGATGATGGTTGTTCGTCATCACTACTAGTGCCTGGTCATGCCACTTATATCAGGTTCAGATGATCGTGGTGGTTCGTCATCGCTGTTTTGAGCTAACACATAAATCTCAATATCAAGTGGACATGATGTTGTTTCGTCACCATTGTTGCTGCCTGGAGCGGCCACTTCCTCAGTGTCAGGTTGAGATGATGTTGGTTCGTCATCACTGTTGCCTCATGGACATGTTGGAGCCCGCAACATTAAACTCAATCTCACTTGGAGATAATGGCGGTTCGTCGTCATTGTTGCTGCTTGGAGCTCCACATTAGTCTCTTTCTCAGGGTGAGATATTAGTTGTTGGTCATCATTGCTAGTGATCTAACCTGCCACATTGTCAATCGCAGGTTGAGACGATGCTTCATCACCTACGCCGGCGCTTGGTGGTTTGAAGTAACACCTCGGACTCGGACCTGGTGATTTGTAGTCACTACTACGTTCTCACTACTACTACTACTACTACTGCCACTGCTACTGCTGCTACTGCTGCTGCTGCTGCTGCTGCTGCTGCTACTGTCAGTGTCACTGATTAGGAACTTGCAGCCACTGCTGGTGCTTTGCTTTCCAAGGTAGGTTGCTCACGTCAAACGTCAAATTGGAACACGCCTCACCCATCGAGCAGTTCCATCTCGTCTCCTGAAACAATCACATCATCTGTGCCTGACTCCTGTACTTGCGATCGTTTATTATTAGAATTATTGCGATTGTTTATTACTAGAATGTGCATAGAGCCCATGCCGTGAGTTTGTTATATACCGTACTGTAGTTTCATTTCAATATTAACACATGGGTTCATGTCATCATTCTTGCGGAAGCTACAGCAGTAGGCCGATGTCTAAGTTTCATTTCCCCCCTACAAATATATCACACGTGTAAATGAAGTTTACCATGAGGTAATGCCACTTTACCACGTGGTATATTTTTGTAAGGGCCTCCACTGCGGCCCAAGGTGTCCTTATTGCAGACATCATGAACGTTTCCAGTGAATACATGGATACGGCAATATTTTTTTCTGAAGAAAATCATTGATATTAACGCCGAATCGGTTAATGTCGTCCTGGGTATAACAGAAATATACCCAGGTTCAATGTCGTCCTACAAAACTATACCCTGGGTATAGTTCGATCTACAAAAGTATACCGAGGATTGGATACTGCACCTGAAGACGAGTTTGTTCTTGCAAATGCCACATGGCCATGCATAAGCATGACAAGTCCAAAACATTGCTCTAGCGCCCGACACGACGGGCACCATTTAAATATATCGTACCGACAGTCATCAAAGAATGTTTCGTGCCGTTCATCGTCACTCAAATCCGCAATAGTACTCGCAGCACGGCTGATGTAATGTCGATGCGGACGTAGATGAATGGACGACACCGAACAAACATATGACACAGATCGCCTCTGTTCGTTTGCTCATTTCTTTGAAATTGTGAGCTTAACTTGCGATAAGTTTGGACCATTGTGTTAAGACACATGTTAACAGTTGACCCATGCTATCGATGAGCAGAAAAGCTGATGATATTGACTGGTATTTTGACGATGTTGATTGCAAAACTGCCGTCTCAGTCATGTCAGTTGAAGCGAGAAACAAAATGGCGGCCATCCATTCCTAATTCGTACCTAGGCTCAAAACTACGGTACTGGGTATACTTTCGTAGATCTAACTATACCCAGGGTATAGTTTTGTAGGACGACATTGAGCCTGTGTATATTTCTGTTATACCCAGGACGACATTAACCGATTCGGCGATATTAACGGAACAACCGAAGCATATTCAACAATCGCCGACGGGGGTTTCCAAAATTACTACAATGAACCAATCAGGTGCAGTGATCACATGAGACAATGCATGTCCTTTTATTGCGAGGCAGTACTAGGTGGGCAGGGGACTAGTCTCTATTGAACAAAGCAGACGCTGGGAACATGGGAACAAAATAAACCACGCACACTCGTGTTTGTCTATGCCTCCTAATAACGCTGAATCGGTTAATGTCGTCCTGGGTACACCAGTCCTCATTATTACCCAGGGTAATCCTCGGTAATCCTTTTTGTTACCCAGGATCGTCCTGGGTACAAATAAGGTACCTTTACATTACCCAGTTTTAAAATCCGCGCCATTTTCCACCTGCGCCCGAGACTGTGGTACGTGCGTTCACATTCTCGCTGGTATTTGCCCCTCCCAGCTGCATATCATGGTGTCGCGTGCAAGCCACTTCAGTTTCGCATCAACTCTGACATCTGCTTTCAACTTGTATATTGCTGTATCTACCATTACCGACATCCACCAGATTTTCCTTCAGCCCTCTTCCTTTTGAAATGAAAATTCCATCCCTATTGGATGGAGTAGATTTCAAATACGCCTGTAAATTGCAGTCTTTAACGCGAGTTGCCATTCTGACACCTGCTGACAATCGCCACGTCAAAATGCACGTGGCGGGCTAGAATAAGATAGTACCGTACCGGTACCTCGAGCGCCAGTGGAAAATTGCGCGGACTTCAAACTGGGTGATGTTAAGGTACCTTATTTATACCCAGGATCGTCCTGGGTAACAAAAAGGATTACCCAGAATACCCAGGGTAATAATGAAGTGTACCCAGGACGACATTAACCGATTCAGCCCTAATAACCGTGTACTCACATTGATTGTGGAGTATTGTATGATCGACGCAGTATCTCTCAGTAAATGTTCACCTTAAAGATAATGTATCACGGGTATTTTCGCGGGCCACGAAAATCATTGTTTATTTATATTTTGTTTGTGTACAGTCCTTCTTCGTTTTATGAGTAATTTGTTGGTGGCATGCCCCTCTAGAAATTCCGCTGATACCGAAAGTATTCAATTTGGAGGGTTGGCATGTCCCAAAAGTCCAAAATAACATAATGTAAACATCAATGTTTACAAACATTGAATGTAAACAATGAAGTCTTGATAATTATCTTTAAACATGAAAAACGGCAATAATCGCACGCATTATTTTCTTGACATCATTTCTGTATCTCGTGCCTCCAGCGATACAATAGAGGTAAAAATTCACCGCGTAATTTGAGTACCAAACAATGTTATTTAACCAAATTAACATGTCATACCGCGTTCGCCAATATTTCTGGTCCATGTCATAAAGGTTGGCTAGATCTGGTACACCATCGAGTAAGGTTACCGTCAGACGGTATGGCAACGATGTCACCACGTACGCAAAGCAGACGATTATCAACATCCGGGTGATGTGTCTCGTATCGTTCTCGTGAGATTTCCCGCCCTCTTTTTTATCCGCCATTTTGCTGTGCTGTTCCCGCCATTTTGCTGAAGCGTTTAACGTGTATATTATCCCTATATTACAGGCGGAAATGACGATAAAAGGAATGACGGTTCCGAGTGCGAGATAAAACACAACCACAAACGTCTCGAGTTCGGGATAACCCGGAATGTATAAACGTAAGACCTGAGTACCTGAATTGAGAAAGAGAAGCGTTGCCCAACTTCGCCACTTCGACTGTCTCGTCCCTTTATGAACAGTTTTTATCAGGTATCAGATGTGTTGATAAAAATTTAACAAGCTCTTTTACACAGGGTTGTAAAAAACGAAACCTCCTATTCCACTGTACAAAGACCTACACTACTGGGTGGAAAAAGTGATACCGGTACCGAGAACTCCTGATACAGTCCATTAGTTCTGATTCCAGCGCCATTTTTGTGAACCGAAGTCAAGGAATCTAGATAGGGTTAACACATGCAGGGCGTGAGGTTAAGTCTCAAAGTTAATCCTGATACCAAGATAACCCAATGTAACCATGGCAAAAAGTGATAACCTGAACCCTTAACTCTGTGATTGATTAGGTCATATGAATAAAGGCTAGTAAATGAGTTTACTTGAATTTTCAATACAAATGCACCAGGCAGTGCTGTACAAATCTGAATTACAAGCATTTGGTAGGCTTTATTGATAAAACTCATAAACTAAATTAACACCTAGTTGACACCTAGTTGACACTTCCTGGAAATTTGGATTGAGTGAATTTGTTCCAATTACTAGTATTTCAGTCAAAGGACAACACAGGGCTGTGTACTGTGTACTACGGTATTGGCTGTAGAGCTGTCAAAGTGTCAACATGGAGGCTGGGAGAGGGAAGAAGAGATTTTCTTGGAGTCTGGACAGAAGATTGCATGGATCGCAGTCGGCCTGGCACACCCTGTAGCATACCCCACATGTCGTGGAAGCCCCCAGAGAGTACATAGGCCTAAAGCAAATTTTTTAACTCTCTTTGCTGATGTACATACTTGCATTTCCCAGATGATTTGCAATCCTCCAGCCATGGAAATAATCCACAAGGTAGTCAAATTGTTCTTGGTTCAATGGCATTCATGTTTTTAATCGGTTTATCACTAAAAACAGAGGTTCTCATAAAGTTTTCCGTTCTTCTCTGGGCGAAAATCTGCAGCACATTGTCGCAAACATGGCAGCCTTCGTAACTCTGAGATCTGACCTCCCTCGATTTTGACTCAAAGTTAACCACCAGGAGGTTAAAACCAGATGTATACATGATCAGTACCGGTAATGCATTTTCCGTAACTTTGGTTTACAACAATGGCGTTAAAATCAAAACTACTGGATTGGCCCAGAGTTATATTCATACAAACTGCGAATTGGGAGTTCTGGTATAGCACTATTTTCTTTCGAATAAAATTTTCTATCCATACATATCAAAGATTTAGGTCCCCGCAGGTTGGGAGGGTCGAAACAGAAGAAGTGGGTCATGGGATTTCGTGTCAACGTAGTCAATATCGCTGTGGGGACTCTTGGTAACACTAAAATCCGTGGTTTAGGGAGGCAAAGGTACACCAACAACATGGACAGCAAGCGACAAGAGTCTCAAAGACCGTCTCTCACCCATACCCCACCTGGGTTGCATGGCCTGCCCCATGTCGGGCCTCGGGTACACACACCACGCCTTACATAGGCCTAAAGCAAATTTTTTAACTCTCTTTGCTGATGTACATACTTGCATTTCCCAGATGATTTGCAATCCTCCAGCCATGGAAATAATCCACAAGGTAGTCAAATTGTTCTTGGTTCAATGGCATTCATGTTTTTTAATCGGTTTATCACTAAAAACAGAGGTTCTCATAAAGTTTTCCGTTCTTCTCTGGGCGAAAATATGCAGCACATTGTCGCAAACATGGCAGCCTTCGTAACTCTGAGATCTGACCTCCCTCGATTTTGACTCAAAGTTAACCACCAGGGGTAGCGAGCATAAAGAGGTCGTAACCCTACGTCAGGCCTAAACCAGGCATAGTGCAAGGGCCACAACGAGCACTACGCCTGGCTTAGGCCAGACGTAGGGTTACGACCACTTTATGCTCGCTACCCCAGGAGGTTAAAACCAGATGTATACATGATCAGTACCGGTGTAACGTAATTCACTGCCCCCCATAAATCAGTGCCCTACCCTATTGTGTAGGACGGAATAAGCCGCACGAGGAGGAAAACCAATATTCAGGATACAATAGAACCTATTGTAACCCGGGCACTGGTTTACAGGTACATTCATTTACACTACACCGGTAATGCATTTTCCGTAACTCTGGTTTACAACAATGGCGTTAAAATCAAAACTACTGGATTGGCCCAGAGTTATATTCATACAAACTGCGAATTGGGAGTTCTGGTATAGCACTATTTTCTTTCGAATAAAATTTTCTATCCATACATATCAATGATTTAGGTCCCCGCAGGTTGGGAGGGTCGAAACAGAAGAAGTGGGTCATGGGATTTCGTGTCAACGTAGTCAATATCGCTGTGGGGACTCTTGGTAACACTAAAATCCGTGGTTTAGGGAGGCAAAGGTACACCAACAACATGGACAGCAGGCGACAAGAGTCTCAAAGACCGTCTCTCACCCATACCCCACCTGGGTTGCATGGCCTGCCCCATGTCGGGCCTCGGGTACACACACCACGCCCAAGAACCGAAGAGATGAGGTTGTAATATGGTTTGGTAATGAACTGCTCTGAAATAGTGGAAAATTTACTGATTTGTCTGATTAGGCGACAAAATTTGTCGGACTAGAACCCAACTTACTTTCTTTCTTGTACATGAAAAATGCATTGATGTTGACGGACATAATGATGACAAATATCAGGATCACCACCTTCTTCGCCCGTCCGGTAGAACACAGTCGCACTTGTTGGAGAGGAAAACGAACGGCAATGAAGCGATCTATTGACATCATTGAGAGATTCAGTCCAGAAATAAGACCAAAGGTGTCAGTGGTATACCACCAGAATCTGAAAAAGAATGGTGCATTCCCTCGTGGATCGTTGGATTGAAACGCACAGAAACCCGAGGTCCTATAAGTTTATTACCTTCAGTTCGTCGAATGGTTCGAAACGTTCAAAACCATTGGCGCTTAATGTATTTTTAGGGCATCCATAGCTTGTACATCAATAAATGAAGTATATACTATTACGCCTTACTGTTCTGGCTATAAAAATGTTTCGACCAAAATTTGTGAAAAACGTCATCAAAATATGCGAAACGTCATCAAAATATGTGAAAAGAGAATCATAAAACCAATCTACTGCACATGTCCAGCTTGACTGATTCAAGTCGTCAATACTATCCCTGCCTACCAGTGGCTATTACCCAAAAATTGCAATCCGAATATCCAGTACAGTTTGGGGCCAATTTTTACTTAAAAAATAATTTTTTCTCTCCCCATCGCTATTATTGCGATTTTTTTCGAAAATTTTACGTGCATAAAATACTACCGGCTTTGGAACTCACTTTAATGCGGATACTAGGCTACTTATCATTCAAAAAAGGTGTAATCGAATTACTAGTAACGTACAGCAACTGTCAACTGTCTCCATTTTGTTCCCGATTCAAAGTTTCCGTGGGGCGTACAAACAACTGAGCGCATGAAAATTCAACAAATCACCTACGTCTGTTAGTTATTGGTTGATAGCAGCTGGATTGGTTTGAAAACCCAGGGAGCGAATCGGTCATACGGCCTGCTGTAGAAGAATGCAATCGGACCTCAATCTGACTGACGACGTCGTCAAAACTTCACGGAACAATGATTTGACATCATCATCAGTGGTGTTGACGCTGTGCTTCTAGGCCACGCCAGCCGATTCACCTTAGCCACGATGTCAATTTTGGCAGATATTGTATCTGCTGTCATAAAACCTCATTCCTGACCTTTTAACACACTGAAATACTACGACAATATTGGGTGGGGAATTCGCCTATGAGCATATGTGTTGGTGCGTTTTCCTTTTCAACTTAAATGTGTGGCGGTCTAGGAAACCCGGCGGATGTCGCATTTGAGGAAAGTGTTAATGGCCTTGGTGAACCCGCACATATCAATAGCTGAAATATACTACGTAACAGGCAAACAGTAGTAGATCAATTCACAAGCAATCTGAGAGCCCTTGTTGATCATTCAGCGACATATGCCGGGTTTTCCTAGACCGCCACACAAATGTGACCCGATCTGCCAAACGTAGGCGCAAGTCGCAGGTGATCATCGCTGGTCATCAGTTTACTCATCTATTGTCACTGCTGTCCACTACTATTGTCAACCTGCAGAAACGTACATTTTAGCTGTTGTGTTGCAAGGTCGTTAACCCTTTCCTCGTTTGCGACTTGCGCTTAATTTTGCAAGATCGGGTCACAAATGTTTCCGATGACACTGTCGGAAGTTATGGGTCATTCAGCACGCCTGTAGTCGGCCATGTCGATTTAGAGGAATCGGAGGAATCAGAGGAATCGGGCTGGAAAATCCAGAAAATCACCATAAGATAAAATATAAAATTATCAGAATAGTTAATTCATAACATTTCCTTGGCTATTGAGTTGTTATACTAAACTCATCATCATCGAGGTTGGTGATAAGACAGTTAAAATGACTTGAGGGCCGAAAGCCAGCACTTTAGGAGAAAAGGGCCGAATTGCAAGTTCCACTAAAGCTGTTATGACGTTTACACAACCACGTGGCTGTGTTTATATATTTAGTACATGATAGTCATGTGATGGTGTGTGACTGATGGGCTGCAGACTGTGTTTTCCTCTGATTCCTCCGATTTCTCTGATTCCTCTAAATCGACATGGCCCCTGTAGTCACCGCCANAACAATCTTGTGTTCTTTTGACACTTTTCTCCCGGAAAAGTGTGTGTGCAGTGACCGGTCAAAAGTGATTTATCGTTGATTGTTTTAGTGAGCACCTGAGAATTAAAGAATTTATAAGCACTTTGTTTCCAGCCTGCCGGTGACATCTATGCAATAAGAGGAAACATGGTATTTTCACTCATTCTATTGTAGAATAGGCTGCATGCTCTGCTTACTTGGGCTGAAAGGGTAAATGTCGTCCTGGGTATATACAACGATTACCCAGGATCTCAATCTTCACTAAAACAATACCCTGGGTGTACTTTCGGTAGCCGAACATCACCCAGCATCGTAGTATGACACCTGGACTCGAGGTTATCTCGCCCGTGGTCACATGACCGCCCGAAGTATGTCGTGAACAGCTACACTCAACAAGTACCGCGGCGCGAGACCGCGAGATTCCACGGGATTTCTAAATAGGACTCGTTCCTAGGCACAGATTGCGGAAGCTGGGTGATGTTCGGGTACCGAAACTACACCCAGGGTGTTGTTTTAGTGAAGACTGAGATCCTGGGTAATGTTTGTATATACCCAGGACGACATTTACTTGGTGTTCCCATTTACAAGGTGATTACTTGGATGAAGGTTTTTGGCGTCTGAAATTGCCAGGAATTCGCCAAGGAATGTGATTTTAAGAGGGAAATCCTTGGTGGCGTATGTAATATATTTTGGTCCACTTGCGGTTTTGTGTCATTTGTGTCAATGTTCACGTTTGTTGACAAACTGTCCTGATTGGCAGATAATGTCCTTTGCAATGCTGATGGGAAACGGGACGTTTTCTGATACGAGATCCTCTGGCTAAAAGGGTAGCATTTAAACCAAGGGTACTTTTAGCTTGCCACAAATTATTTCCTGCACAGGATTTGTTAAATGGACACCTACAAACACAATTTTAGCATCACAATTTATTTCGGGCCAAAGGGGGGATTTTTAGGCCCTGTTACGTATATGTCACATCGGGTGAAAGTCAACATATCGTTTCACCGGGGATTCCGCGTCCCTATACCGCATTCCGGATGTCTGGTAAACGCAGCTTAAGACATCACTCAATGTGAATTTGGCATGGTGACACATGCTGAAACAAAGAACAATACATTACTGAAAGCAAAACATGAAAACTTTACATTGTGTACACTTAGTACATGTATTTTGTCAGGTATCACTTAGACCGATGTGACGTCAGTGTCACAGCGATAAAAAGTCAGCTATAATTTTGGCAGCAAAATAAAATCAAGACAGTCAACCATCTCTACGTGATGAACTGTATACATGTATACTTTTCACAATGTCAAGTAAATCCTGTTGATATATATCTATGGGTTGTGCTGTGAGGGGTTTTGTTGGCATGAAATCAGCATTTCAGCAAGCCATGGGGGCTGCCATGTTGGACGAGCTCTCCAAGCTACAGCTGTACATAGAACTAAGTGCAGATGGCACTGCTTGTGTGACAGAAGTGTAACAATGGATTTGAATGGGTTCTTTTGTTAACTGGCTTCATAATGGCATTCCCTACCCCCTCCCTAAAGTGAGTGCCTACTTATTTGTAACCGAGGGTCTAATCGGGTACAAACAACCAAGGTCGGTTTGGAAACAAAGATTTGACTGGGCCCATCATCATGCACAGTTACTGTATTTGAGATTACTGTATGTGCTCTCCAAGCTACAGTTGTACATAGAACTAAGTGCAATGGCACTGCTTGTGTGACAGAAGGTACAAACAACCATGGTCGGTTTGGAAACAAAGATTTGACTGGGACCATCA
>NMRB01003496.1:44655-60824 GCA_002633025.1 Notospermus geniculatus | reverse complement strand
GCTGTCAGTTGACCAATAGGAGCCACTACGGTCCAATAATAGGAGTTGCCAGTCAGTTGACCAATAGGAGTCACTACGGTACAATAGGAGCTGTCAGTTGACCAATAGGAGTCACTACGGTGCAATTCAATGACTAGCGGACCCATTCATGGTTGACTGAGCACCAATCAGGAGGTATTGTCTGCGAGAACTTGCTGCCGTCTTTTGGTGAAAAGCGTGGTTGACTGCTCCTAAGCCTAATTTCGCTAGAAGGGCGAACATTTCCACCGTAAAACATTCACAAAATCATGTAGCCGTGATTGTCTCCAGTGCACTGTACACCTTTCAGATTCTCCTGAACAATGATGTACCTATTATTTTTGCGCTTCCCATCACAATTTGAAAGCAGAGAAAAAGCAAGCTGCATCCGCTCACAAGAGTTTCACCCCATGAAACCGCTAACAGGCTGCTTGTACTAAGACGTTATGCGAAGATTTCAATGACACAAAAATGTATTAATAATGACACAAGTAACAATTATTTCTGTGTCGGAGGGACCCTGTCGTTAATGGCTTCGGCTTTGTGTTTAAATCAAACTGGTTATCATGTTCATTTTTATTCACTTTCAAAAGATGAATGTCGTGCAGAATAAGCTGTTTGGTGAGGGTTTTGAATGGGGAAAGGCAAGACTCCTATACTTTACATCTTACTATTGGGGCGGTTCTTAATGCGGGTGATCCACCGACTTTACGACGAGTTTACGATCAGTTGGCGACTTGTTCACGACGGGTTTGCGACTAGTTGACGACGAAAAATCGTGGCAGGTGGATCAGCATTCACGATTCGTTCACGACGGGTTTGCGACTCTTTCACGACTGAAATTTGTTGACGACTAGTTTGCGACGAGTTTACGACGAGATCAAACATGTTTGATTTGGTCGCAAACTAGTCGTCAACTCGTCGTAAAGTTTGCTCTGTAGCAGTACGTATTTTTTCGGTGGATCAGCTTCAACGTTACGTCATTTCTTTACGATCAGTTTGCGACTAGTTTACGACGAGTTGACGACTGGTTCACGACGGCAGTCGTGAACAAGTCGCCAACTGATCGTAAACTCGTCGTCAAGTCAGTGGATCACCCGCATAAAGCTGACGTATTTCCATTATCCCACCGCGGTGGGGTAATGGAAATAGGAAATAGGTCAGCTTTAAGCGAGAAGCTGGAAAGCCCTCTGCGGTGGTCAGGCCTATGACCGAAGTGAGTTTACAACCAACTGGCTGTGGCCCCAGCTGACGTTTTCATCGCGTATTAACGCCGGGACGGCAGGCTGTGCCAAAATGCCCATTTACCATTGTCGACTTTTAACAATGCTTCCCACATAGCAATGGGCGACGCAAGAATATCATATGGAGTAACGGTATGCCCGGGGTAGGTCTATATCAGTTTTTCCTGCTGATTCTCTACGCCAGGCTCATATCGTACGGCCGTTTTTTGCTTTTTCAAACTTGAGGATCTTTGGTATTGAGCGCATCTATTCATCATGATCACAAAATGTAATTTTATACCATAACTCGGAAACTGGCTTACCAGACATGTCATTGTAACGAAAATCGATGGTAACTTCAAGTTCAAGATCAGGAATATAGGATTAGATATAGGAGCCAGCCTTTAATCGCATTAAAGGCGATTTCGATTTGACATCTATTCGGCAAGCAGAGTTTAGGATTACTCTCTAAACCTGGGTTCGTGAGGAACACTTATCTCTCAGTCTGACCATGAGACTTGGCGATCTTCGTAAGATCAGCAGAATTTCGAACTAAATTAGTCGCGCTGTCAAAAATGACATTAGGCATGAAATTCACAATTTCAAAATTACAACGTTTTGTATTTTAGCAGATTACATCCCTAGAGAAGCCTAGATTTGCAGTTGACCGTTTCCTATGCTATTCGAGAGCAACAAAGCCACATTTGGCTTAGTAGGCAATAAATTCCCGATGTGAGTAAAGTAATAGATTCAAAATGGCGGCGTTTGATTCTCTATTCAGACATTTTGACTGGCACGACCAGTTCGCTTTAATCATTATACGCTCGTGACAACAAGTGTAGGGTGTTTTTCGAGCGTACTAGCAAAAATAACGAAATTAGAACCGCGTTTAAATTAATTTTTGATTAATTCGTTATTAGGAAAAAGTTTGAATGTAATTATACTTGGCAAACTCATGGAATTTAATGCAGTTTCGTCGCGGGGGAGTCTGGCTATCATTAGTTAAAGTGTAAATTGATTATGCCACTCATCTCATGTGTAGCTCGATAAGCTAATGAATTGGTATCATGAGTATGACATGACCTCCGATAATCGTCCATCATAAACAGATACTTCATATTAAGTGTTTAGGCAGAAGATATGATATATCATATAGCTGTCGGTAGCCTTCATTAAGTTCATTGAATTAGCGAACGAGAGATGCGGGTTGGGGAGGAACGCGCACCGACTGTGCGACAATGGATCTTCCCTTTCTTTGCAATAGGTCCAAAAGGATCTCCGTTATTGCCAAACACCAGGTTGGGAGCGGGAGTCAATGGGTCATATGAATAAAGACAAGCAAATGCTTTTACTTCAGATTTGTACAGCATTGCATAGTGCATTTGTATTGCAAAATTCAAGTAAAAGCATTTGCTAGTCTTTATTCACATGACCAGGAGGTAATAATTATTACCTCCTGACATGACCCATTATGTCATGTTTTAGTAGTTCTAACTGTTCTTCAAACTGGCCAAGTCCGCAGCAACGAGCAACAACGCCGTAGCTTTCCGATGGACAGTCGGCGAATGCCTCCATGTCGCTCTCTTCATCTATACCGTATGCAACTAAAGTCGCATCCTCATCGGTGTCAGCCATAACTGGCTAACCCGAAGGACAACCAAACGCCAAAAGCGTACACAATGTTAAAAAACGCGATTAATACTCATAAAAAGGTAGTTTGTAACGTTATGTCTTGACATTACGACCTGCTTCTCCCAGGTGATCGATCGATCAACCACCAGTCGACGCCTACGGCTTGATCTACAAAGGGAAGGAGAAATCTACATTCAATCTAAAGTGTTTTTCACATTGAACTGGCCAAAGGTACTTGGCTGACCTCTTGTCACTAAACTGTAATGGAATGATCACAAATAAGAATGTTGCACAACCCTCAGCAGCCAGTGTCATGGCTGAACAGCTTTGGCTGACACCATGAAAGAGCTATAATTTGTTTTCAAGTCAGTGTTGTGCAACACCACTACCTCTTGGTAAATGTGATCTGGTCACATTCCTGAGTTCAACTAAGTACCTTTGGCCAGTTCAATGTGAAAAACACTTTACGGTGGTAAAGCTTATAGCAATTAATGCTATCAGTTCTACCTCGTGATAGATGTTCCCTGTGTCTCCTCCCGCATATTCTGTTGCACAAATACGCAAATTTGTCTTGGAAATAGTACACTACAGTGAGCGGAAAATACGCTCGGAGTGTATTTGATAATAGGGCTATTCTCCAGTAGAGAATCGAGCAAATTTCACCCTGATTGATCAGTTACAATATGGAAGTACATGTATTCTTTATAATACATGTACTTCCATGGTTACAAAGACATGGTTATCTGAAAGAAAACGTTTATTGCATAATTATAGAGAAATGACTCTCGGAATATCGTGCATGCATTTAATAGACAAAAGAGCACACCTAATTGACTCAAATGCTGGTGTAAGCAATAACATATTGCTTACATCACCGTAAGCGTGGTATTCTTTCAGTTTTTATTGCATGGTAGTTGATGCTGAGAGTCGTTTCTCAATAGACGTGCAACATAACTTTATATTAGGTAACATAGTGTTTTATAATTTGCGAACCAATGTTGAAAATTACCATTTACTAAAATGTAATTCCGTTTCCGGAGAATTGCCCATATATATTGCCCAAAGTTTTTTGACCTTGTTGCATAAACCGGTGCAACATTGCAAAACATGCAGAGCTTGCTTTTGCAAAAAGAAGTTCTAATGGTCGATTATCTGTCATTTTAGTGAATGTCCGTCATGGGACATGGAATTTAATTAAAAACCGCAGGCGACAAAATTAGCCAATTTGTAATGCAATGCATGCAGGAACAGAAAAACAGCTCGGACGTTTTCATAATGAAGTTAACAGGACAGATGGAGAATCAACGGACTCGGTATGAAAAAAGGATAAGCCTATACTCATGACTTCTACAAAGAACCCGACATAACAGAATATCTCTTCAGAGAATTCTCACATCCTATGAAAGAAATAATTTCCCAGCAATAA
The DNA here is from genome assembly GCA_002633025.1 of Notospermus geniculatus. Taxonomy (NCBI): domain Eukaryota; kingdom Metazoa; phylum Nemertea; class Pilidiophora; order Heteronemertea; family Lineidae; genus Notospermus; species Notospermus geniculatus. Next base: position 56,525 of record NMRB01003496.1, on the reverse strand, counting down.
AACGGTCAATGCAGGAAATCGGCCGCCGTGAACAAGTGGAAGAGATCGATTTCAAAGCTTTTTTCATTTCCTTCATAAAACCTATGTCATCTCGCTGATAAAATATAGAAATTATTGAACGTTCTCGTCGGTGACATTTATGGTAAGACTCATTGAATTCGACGGGATGTGCTCTGCACAAACATTGTCATCATGTTAATAAATCTGTCCAAACAAGTTGCACAGAAATTCATAAAGTCCGTTTTTTCCGTTACCTCCAGAACAACATGATCTCACTTGCCGCGGAGTATTCAACAGGACCGGGTTTAGCTGCATGTTTGTGAGATACTTGGACGTTTCTGATGGTGTAAAATACATGTATATTCTCTTATCTTGAATATCGCATTATTTATTTTAGTCTGCCTTATTCACTTCGATAGACAGCTTCGTTTTCTTGCTACCATCAAGACATTTCTTACCAGCGTTCGTGTACTTTAGTGGAACTTGAACTACCGCTGTGCTTCGGCTCTCGACCATATAAAAAGACACGATTCCGAAAGTTGCTTGCGGCAGAATTACAGTCGGTTAAAGGGAAATCATCAGAAACGCACCGGTTAATTCTATACCTAATAACATCCACTAGGGGTTATTACTTCGCATTTTCTCAATCATTTTCCGTTTTTATTATCATTTGGCTTGAACCCCACCGCAATCACGCCGAAATCAAGATTTTTCAAACTGCATGGGACACATACATAATGCATGTATACAGTTAATTTAACTCGCTAGGAAAAAGTTCTGAAGGGTATCACGGCGGTTAACTCACACAGTCATCAGATGATCCAATTATTCAAATTCATTTCGAAATGAAAAACGAATGTCATCTCAACTAAACTACGTTACCTCCGCGATGTCATGTACATTGTAGTCCCTCGCGCGAATTTGCTTTAGATGTCAATTGTTGACAGATTTGATTTGGAACAAAACTCAATGGAAGTCGATCAAACACGGAGTTCATAGCATTCTGGGGCTCATCCAACCACAGTATTTTTAGTGACGGCATGCGTTTAGATTATACAAACACTTCTGCGTTGTCAATTTTTGCGAATTAGATTTTTCAAATGAGAGTAATAGAGTAATTCAATTGCTACGATTGCAGAAAACGCATTCTTAAACAGAACGAACAGAGAAAAGTAATTGTCGTACGTTTTTACCTTGCTACGCAGTGCTCTATTTACTTTGGTATGCTTATTTGAATTAAAGTCTCGGTAACCAGAGTCGACGCGTGCGTGGGTTGTTCTCCACGAATAAGAAGATCTTTCTAAATCTGGCTGCTGAAATCAACTCCAATCTTTATTGTCTTAAAAAAGTACATCGTACATGCGTGTGTATATTTGATATTGCTGTTTGATAAACAGACTTAGAATAAATGTATTATAGCGCTGTAAAGTTTAAAATTAAAGTTTGTGTTTATAGTCTGATATCAACTACACCAAACCGAGGTATCATCGACGCTTTAACCCAAGCCTGCCCTGAAACCGTTCGGCCCTACAATCGAGCATTTTACCGACAGGTATCAATATATAATCTACCTGGGGGAAGGACGCCAGGCAGGTAAAGAGACCTGCCCTAAGTCTCACGCCGACAGTGGGATTCGAACCGGGGGCCTCACGACCCCACCCAGGTACCCAAGCCACCCGAGACGACCGCGGCTAGACGCTTACAGCATCAGCGCCAGTTCGCCTCGCCGATTCATCACCGACATGACACCAAGACAGCAAGAACCGGTGTCGTATTGTCGGGGATAATCATTGCCATCTCTTTGTAGCACAATAGGCCCAAAGACCACCATAAGAATCCTGCAGCCAAGATCTCCAATGACAAACCATCCATCATTACTTTGTGACATACTAGTACAAAGGCAGATTGCTTGTTCTACGACATTGGCACTTGTCATATTCGTTCCACTTTACCGCAACTTCAGGATTATCGGAGAGGTCGAGAGGGCTTTCATACCGCAAAAGTGCACAAGACAAGTGCAATATGCACTCACAGAAGACACAAGCCCACCAAATATGGCTCGCAATTACCACGCAGTTTTCTCAGGCGGAGGGTGATTGCAAGTGCTTTTATGTCGTATCAAAAGGAAGAAAGTAAAATCCTAGTGTGTGAAAACCGCATGGCAAGCAAGAAATCTCATTTGGTTGGTTGAGATCTTCAGGTTTTGTTCACAAGGACAAGGTTTTGTTCCATTTCATTCAACAGATATGGGTATCAAATAACCATACAGAAGCCTTTTAGAAAATGGGACCGTAATTAGACTTCTGCTACAGAAATTTAGATAATGAACCAAGAACATTTTGAGGAAAGGACATTCAATCTGATTCATTAACCAGCAACAACATGGAAGATGACACCTTATGACGTCAGCGGATGACGCACGTCACGGGACAAATCACAAGAAACCTAGCTTCTCAAAGAAATGCAAATTGGCGAAAAACGCTGCATCCTTCGACAGGGTCCGCGTATTCGTTCCAGTTTTCTATTACCCACAGCCGATTATAGCATTGAGACATTTAATAGGTTCAGACCACATGTGGTTTCTAATCACACTTTTTCGACAACTCGCGATGGATGAATCTTTCATGCCAGCACGATGATATCTCTTGAGATAGAGATTCATCGATCATCATCTTTTTTCCAAACGTTCACTATTCTTTGGTCTGTATGAACATGTATGTTGGAATTTCCTAATAACAGAGTTACTATAACCAGTAACATCCAAAAAGGGAAATAAGAAAAGGAAAAAAGGTACCGGTATTTACTTTGCTACCAAGTTAGATCCTAGAAGAATAACACAGTTCAGATCGTTACAACTACAAGAAAACATATTGGCTAGTATTCATAAAAGCTACAGATGCTTTTACTTAAAATTTGCACAGCAAGGTCCAATGGAAATGTACGATTACATAATTTCTTCAGCACAAAAAATACTGACTACTGACATGCATCATGAATTGGCGATATTTTTACATCGTACAGAAGAACAATGGGGGCTTGGAAATGCCGTCCACCATTTCTTTTTACTTCCGGTAGGCCTACAGCATCCCCGTAGGCCAGTATTCCCCAACAATAGACAGACTGAATAAGCGGCGAATACAGCTACAGGCTTTTCCAAACAATGCGGGGGGACTAAGGAGCACTGAAAGCCGTTTATTTGTTCCACGACCACCTCTGATTTAGCATTGTGTCATTCTTTTTCGCCCTTACACCGACATGATCCAGAAAGTTCTATAGTGAAAAACCACCGGTCAGCATCCGGAGGAGACAAAGGAAGCTTCCTCTCTGAAGCACAATATAGGCTGTATGTTCACAATGAACCCTGTACGCGCCGGTCAACCAACCAAGTGCTAGGTTGCTCAACTTCTAGCTCAGAGGCCAACGCGCCAACCACTGGGCCAAAGAGGAAATCTTCCGCTGCCGGTGGATTAAACCTTGCCATGCATATACATGTAGTAGCTGCAAGGGTTCAAGGCAAGCCCCTCAAGAACGGGTCCCTTTTCTCTCGCCCCCAATCTGTTCCCTCAAACTTCAGCTTGGCTTCAAACTTATGTGAAAATAATATAATATGGCTGCAGTTGAGAGGAGATGAATGTTTTATTGTTGTATCTAGTACCAGATAAATAATTTAATAAAATGCCAATAAGCGTTCATTTGTCCTGATGGAATTATTCAATCGTTTATGTTGGTGTCCGTGACAATGACACTAATTTTGGGGAAATTCTATACACAAAGACTAAGTGCCCATATTCCAGAATGTTGCCGGTAATCTTTTTAATACTTGGATATATGACAGAAATTTGATGATGATTGCATCATCATATGGTAATTTCTTCAGTGAAATGTATGCACAGGGAGTGTACAGTCTCATCGTGTACGAGTCTGTACCCGTAGATTACAACCGGCGGCTGGGGTAATTTAGGACTATCCCGCCCGAAACACGGCAACGGTCGATAATACAGGTTGCTGGATGACGTGCAAGCATTCGATTCCAACTGGAAACTATCCCTAACCCAATCCCGGACCCTAACCGGAACCTGTAACTTGCAACCTGCACTTTGGACCGACCTGTCCGGTAAAAACTGGCTGAGGGCGAACCGCCAAACTGGTGGGGGTGAAATGACTATGTGGGAGAAAGTATGTCCTAATCCTAATCCTAATTTTATCCAAATCCTAATCCTGGCACCCCAAAAAAGTAGTCTAGCGTCTTCACCATGTTCATCAAGCGTATCTAAAGCTATTATTTTTCTCAGCAACATGACCCTAGTTTGACGACCTGCCGTAGGCCCTGCTGTTAGTGTAGGCCTACTCATGGAGATTGGACACGTCGTAAGTCAAGCACATTGCTCGCTGTGGGTCTTCTCAACAAGTCTTCCAACAGGCAGGATCATGAGTACCCCAAACCAGACATATCATCATCCCATAAAAACCCCTCTGTGCTCATTCGCGGTGGCTCCAATCTTGAATACTAAATAGGTGATTTGCGGAAATGAGGGATCAAACAGACTTGCCGATGCATATGACAGTCTATCAGGCTTATCGAGCAAGGTAGAGTAGGCGGCCGGGATTTCACGTTCGGTACCTGACGGCAAATACTCTCTCGATTAGGTATCGTGTGAAGGATGCCACTGATGGCCTAAGATGTAAAAGTGACAACGAGATACGCCACGTAATGGCAGAGTCATGGAAATCTTAAGGAGAAACTCCAGTGATAATCGATGATTTTTTCCTCTATCGTATTGGAAAACATGTAATTGCATTGTAGTAGAATCTTTCCATCAGGGCCGATGCCAAATCATTCGCCCTGGTAATCATGGAAGAGGCTATTTTAAGCTATTCTTGTTTCCCACTTGGGTCCCACTGGGGTCTTTTACTTGCCCTTGCAAGGGTAAGGCAGGCCTACAAGGCATCACACGGCTTACTGTCCCATGCGACGGACATGAAAAGCAATGATTAAACCCAAATGGCCCAAGCTGCATTCGAACCAAACAATATCGGTAATGCATGTAGGCCGCCAATGATCCGATTGCATGTAATATTTTTTTTAAATGGAAAATCACGGCCTCCCAGGAATTCATACATTGCATATGCTGTTGTATCGTTTATCTGCGGATATATCAATGCGGCGGTATCAGATGACGTGACTAACCGCAAGGTCCCATGAACACGCTTTATCTGACATTTAATGGTAGATAGGGCATTAGGGGATTACAGGATATCATAAATTGGCAGGAGATATACCGGCGACCGGAGAACTCCTGCACATTCTGGTGGCCATCCGGTCTCGGCTAATGATCAACGTGCAAGTATTATTTCTAAGACAGAGAAGAAATACTCCCGGTCGGAATGATCATTATGGTTATAGCGAATCATTCGCCCGATGTTGGTCATATAGGGATAATCAGAATCAAATATAACCATCGGTTCATTGCTTCGCCGGAGCATTCCTCGCCGCATCAACGGAATGTTGTTGGATGAGGAGAACGGTACGGCGGACTGGATGGACAACGAACACATTGAGAAGATGCCGCCCAATGTAATTGATGATTTGTATTGTATTGGTTTCCATCAGGGCCTAGGCCAAAAGCATCATTGGCCCTGTAAGTATGGAAGAGACCATCGTATGTAGTGCATAATGATGATGATTGATGGCCATTTCAAGCTATACTCATGTTCCGCACTTGAAAAGGCACAAAAAAAAACAAAGCACCACGGCTTTAATACTGTCCCATACGACGACTGAGGAGGTAGGTGGTGATCAATCCCATAATGACCAAACTTGCTGCATGCTACGCGGATGTGATAACCAGCGACCTTCTTCACAAAGCTCTCTTAGCAGTTAGGAATTCATAACATTCCAGGGACCTTATTCACAAAGCCCCCATAACTTTAACGATATGCAAATCCTTTGTCAGGCTGACAGTGAACAATATAGATTATCCGCAAAAAGACAACAGTTTGCGCACTCCCGTAAGTTACGGGAGCTTCGTGAATAAGGTCCCAGGAGCTTTTGCGCGTCAATCATTGAACAATTGGTTTGGACGCTACGAATGCGCAACTCTAAGTACATGTATGCTTTGTGAATATTAGGTCCCAGGAGTCTATCACGGCTCGTTGTTGAGAGTTCGCTTTGTAATAGCAGGACTGGGGATGTCTTTATTAAAGAAAGACTGTTTTCCCCAAGTGTACGTCGTCCTCACGAACAGACATCCCACTTGTCGTTTTGCGCTCCTTCAAAACCTCATCAGCAATCTGCCAAGATTTCCCATTGTTGCATGTCCAAACCCCCAGCTTTACCTACATGTACCTTAACACCACTCAAACTTCGGCAAGAATTATTAAAACACTGCCCTGTAGCTGTTTTCGAGAAGAGGTTTTCCCGTGACATTGTTCGGATCTTAGGATATTGCCTCCCCCCATGGCGTGTTTGCTTCTTCAGATATTGCATTCCTGCAAGACATCGTCCAGCAGAACCACGGAAAGAACGTTACACAGTTTGCCCAAAGGGTACCTGTGTGTCACGATTCTTTCGTTATACTTATGATGTAAAATTCTCTTGCCGCTGGGCTAAATCTGTTCATGGAATACTCATATATCATAAGAAACGTCGTTATGAAACAACAGCGGAGGAAGATGATATCGACAAACCTTTGGTCTTTATGAAAGTCAGCATGCGACAGGCACACTTATCAACAAAAATCACCCTCGCGCATGTCTCAAAAAGCTAAAACTAAGCTTGCAATATCATGAGTGGTAATCAAGTACACAATACGTATTTGTATTCGGAACACTATAGACGACATCTTGTTCGACTTCAAAGGTAGCTTGAAGTTGAACACCAAGCTGAGACAGGACGATAAGGAAAGCTTCAATCAAATTCTAATCCCCAAAAGCATTGTCGGGCTTGTTTGATATGGGTTCCACTGATCCAATGGTAGAGGCAAATCACTGACCTTGAGTCAGGGTCCTGAAATTGATGGCTAACGATATCTGGCGTCTCAGTTCTCAAGGTACTGTGCCACAGTCGTTGAAAGCACCATTAAAGAGAACACAATTTAGACGAAGTACCATTGTAGCAGGACTTCGCTGATGGGCGACAACGCCATCGAGTCAAAGCTCATTCAACACGTCGTGTGGACAGGATGAAAATCTGGCAACAAAGTCGGTTGGAGGGATGATAACAAACCTATAACATCACCGTGTTATATCAAGCACAAAAGCCTGTGGTACTGACTTACAATCACATTACTCTGCCCTGAAGCTGGGAGCAAACATATAATTTCATGGCTGAGATTGGAATTTGTCTGTGGGCCGTGTCGCGGACATAAAACTCGCAGAGATGACGGAACATGGATGGTTCGAACAGAACTTTCCTTGCTACCAGCATTACCCACGCCCGATGACACACCATGGTTACACAGGCAACCTATTCATATGAAACGTCTTTGATTTCTCTTATTACCACTCATTATGTATTCAGGGAATGTACCTTCCCACGAATACGATCTTTTGAAGCTGTGTCAGAAGATGGCAGGAGAAATTGCCCTATCAATTTTACATGCAAAGGAAAAAAGAAGCTTAGCATGGGTTAGCGCGTGTTTGGTGGTAATATGCAAAAAGCTAACTAATCAGTTGTGGACAAAAGAACCCATTTCCTTTCCCAATTTCTGTTTTGGTGTCAATCTGATGGACTATAATCCAATTTTCTTTCTGTCTGGTCACGATGGGAAAGGATGCGGCATCAATCTGTCGGATTTTGTGCAGCTGTCATGAGGGGCTATTTACAAAGCCATATCACGAATTCTTGTCACGTTTGGAGTTTAAAGGTGCTGGTCAGACCTTGGCTTACCGTGGACTATTGTGCATCAGCAGCGTTCTAACTAAACTGCAGAAAGAGCTACTTGACTTTTTCCCATACCAGTTGTCAAATCTTTCCTTGAAGCCAGGCACGCCTACATCGTGAACCGCTTTAAGTTGCAGCGCATCTGACCATTGGGAACCACACAAAACGGGTTATGAATCTGATTTCGTGAATAGTTAGCTCAATTTACTGCGTCTATAAATCTGAACGTCAACTCTGAAATGCAGAACGTGACTTTAACAGCTCCCAGGCTGAGAATGGGGCAAAAATAGATGAAAGCCAGTTCTTTGTATAGGACAGCGACCTTCTGAAAAGCTTGACCACCTGCAACCGATATTTCAAGACATCGCCTTCTGGCAAATGATACCAAGCCCGAAAAAATCAGTGGCTAGCTTTTCTAGACACTTTTAGACAAATAAGCAAACAGTGTCTTGATGTCCAACAAAGATTAACCATCTTGCACATAAAGAAACCTTCATTTTGGCAGAAAATCGAACCCGATTAGACGGTTATTAGTTCATTAATGAGAATCAGAGCAGTGAATATCACATGAGAAAAGTTAATGAGTTCATTTTAGGCTTATAACACTGCATGTAGCGGCAATGATTTTAGCGTCTTGTACTAACAACCTGTCGGAAGGAGCCGACAGATAACAGACTTACTAAGATCTCAATCAGCAATCAGTTCAATATCAAGCCATTCATCTTGTAAAAGATGAGAAAAAACTGAAATTGGATTGGGTTTTGGAATCAAATTCATTTGCTTGGTTCTGTATAACCATCGTGGAACATCAGGGTTCTTAGCGCTCGCTCCCCCTTCGTCACTCAGTTTGTGTGCGGTGACGAAGGGAAAGTGCTAAGAACCCCTGATGTTCTCAGGATGAGAACTTTGTGTACGAAATAGTTTTGACGGCCTGGGGGTGACATTGGCTCATATGAATAAAGACTATCAAATACTTTACCTTCAGATTTGTACAGCATCGCCTAGTGCATTTGTATTGCAAAATTTAAGTAAAAGCATTTACTAGTCTTTATTCATATATGACCAATTGTATTGTATTTCCATCAGAGCCGAAGCCAAAGCATGACTTGGCCCTGGTGAGTATGGAAGGGGCCATCTCAAGCTACTCAATGGTGGCATTTGGCGTGTTACGTGATCACATGAGAAACGACTAGATCTGATGAGAAAGTTAAGGAACGAAAGAGTTAGTGAAGTTTAACTGCAGATCTAACCCAAAGATGCTTTCCACCAAGCGGGAACATTTTACACCAGAGACGTGACGTGATCAAAGTATTACGTGTAAAGAGGTGCAGCTAATCTGCTATTAGAGGTAGAGGTAGAGGGTCATGAACTCCGAGCAAATGAGAACCTTAAAGTGAAGGTCTGTGGCATTTTTCTATCAACCCTCGCTTTGTATTCAGCGAGGGTTGGTACTGGTGATATTTTGTACGAAAATCTGCCGGAAGCGAGCGATCTTCCGCAAGTTGGACTAGTAGCGGTTGTCATTCTCCCGGTCGGGAATGATTGTATTCTGCTTCCGCTGGCCACCTTTTAAAAAAGAAGACAAATGATGGCAGTATTCAAAAGCGATGTGGGGTATTGATACCGGTGGCAGTTTGGGACAAACGAATATACCCTGGGCTACTGTTTCAGGTGTATATGTTGTTCAGGATTAAGTGCCTGTCTTCTAATGCTTTTTCATTGATTTGACAAAGGTAGACAGATTCCATTCCTTCCGAGGAAATAGCTGAAAACAATGAGAATTTTTACATATTTTCCTTTACATGATGTACCAGTACTTAGTAAGATGTAAAAATGGGCGATACTCCAAGCCTCAGGTCGTCCCAGGGTATTAAGATGTTGCCTTGTTTCAGTTGTTCCACCCTGTCGAGCTTCAGCTACAGATTCCTTGTTTAGTCACTAAAACCCGCTCTGGGTGACATCCGATCAAGTATCACGTTTTATCTCTTAACCGTAGGCGTATCTTCTTCATGAAAAGGGTACTGTTAGGAAAAGAAGCAACTCGACGATAACTTTGAAAACCCTGATTTTAAAATAACATAACCGTTCAACAGAAGGCTACTTTATCTGCCGTAGCCTCAGGGAGCCGTTCCCTCAATGCAGAACACAAACGCTGAAATCGAGGCGCATTTTTGCTGAAATTATTATCCAAGAGTGCTTTCCAGAAAATGTTTGTCTATTTTTTGGTAAATCGTTAAAAAACGAAAACGTCTATGATTTCTCATCTCCTACTCGCTTGCGGCCTGATGGATATACATGACTGAAAAAAATTATTACGATAAGTCACAAACGGCTTCAGGAAGACTGTGAAATCGTCATCAACCTTCCACCCAACAATGGAATGACAATTCCTCCTAACCAAAATGGGGTCTAAAAAAGATGGGAAATGGGATGTAAAAATAAGATGGGAAATGGTACTCCACCTCCCGTTCACAATGATGTATTGTTGGGAATCATCGATGCTGGGTGAAAACGTAGGAAAGGGACAAGTCGAGTTTCTTGCGCAACCAGGTTACTTCGTTCTGAATAGCCCACTTTTAAATTATGTTCCAGAACATCTTCAGGTTCGAGCTGGAGGCCTATGCATCCCAGATCAAGCTCCATAGAGTCTTTTTATATGGCAAGTCATCGAGAACTGTCACACTCGCATGGAAAGGCCTTATGTATCTTGACATATCAAGGCCTACGGTCACTTCGCCCTTCGAATTGTGGATTGAGCGAGGAGTGATAGGAACACTTGTCAGGGCAAGATGGCCTTATGTCGGGCCGCGAAGACTCGATGCCAACCTCGGGCAGCAACTATGGAACACTTCAGCGTTCATCTTCAGTTTCTTGAAAAATCCTTATTCATAAAGGGTTGTGTTGGACCGGTCGCGAAATAACAACCCCAGATCAATGCTACATGTACAACACACTGATGTTTACATTCTGTTCAAGTGCCGCACTGCCGACCAGACCTTTGAGAAAATCTGTTACCGCATTGATTTGTTGTGACTATCATCAAATTTACTATAATTAATGATCACTGACACTATCAATATGCACCATGTGCATGAATCAAATGGTACAAATAGTGGGAGATAAGGTATCAAAAACCGCCATTCATTCAAGAACGTGTTTACGTTGTAATGCGCACTGCCAAGTTTAATGATAGCTACAGTATACTTGGCAATCGGCAAGTCGTTTTCTAAACTGGCCGCAGTTTCGTGCAAGTCTATATGTCACCTTGCTTGTCGTCTTGGTGATGTACGATCACTGTCTCCTAAAACAGGCCTAGCTGGTTCTGATACAAACGTTATCTACCACCGGAACGCTACGTATAGACCAACAGATCGAATGGTAACTACTGTAAATTATACAGACTAGCATATTGACCCGTGGCGAGCACATTTTGAGGGAGTTAGTTTGTCTAGAATATTCTGTGGTAGAGGGTCTGTTGCTTTATTGATGAGTTTATTTGGAGAGGAGTAGTTTATTAATTTATTAATCGTTAACCGTCAAGTCATGACCAGCGAAGAGTTTTGACTTTCTAAACAGCAGCATCACATCTGGTTTATTACACAATCAGCCTTATCTCCAGGCTAATGCCAAGGTGGCCCAGATTCATGATAGCTAGGTTCACATGCATCCCATGCACCGTGTATGGTAGTAGGTCACTGCCATTCTTGTAGATGGCAGCGCAGGTGACCGCTCATCTGATTTTCTCTCTTTTTCATACAAACCAGCATTTCTTTTAAAAGCAAAATATCGTAAAACATACTCCTCCTATTGTACTGTACACATAGGCCGCTCTTTGTAGGCTTCAAGCCCTAACTAAGGAGGAGATAGGGCAGAGAGTCCGGTCCACCGTAACTGTGTACAGTCATTACATAGCAAGGTATAGCAGATAATAGGTCAACTCAGGTTGATAACAAAATCCAACATGGCTACCGTCCATTATAGTATAGAT
>NMRB01003496.1:0-13393 GCA_002633025.1 Notospermus geniculatus | reverse complement strand
AAGTGAATCCAACTGTGACCGTCCGAGAGGGTGTATCGTTTTCAGAGGTACAGTTTGGAGTTCCCTTGTGGCTGTTCGTAATTTCTACCTCTGCCGCTTGGGGTTTATATTTATTAAGTTCAGCTTTTAGTAATTACTGTCTCGCGATCGGACGCCGACCAAATCGTGCGACGGGGTCGGCGTCGAACGCAATGTCTCGCGTCGGTCGCCGGCGATGGTCGCGCGTCGAAGTATGAACTAGGCTTAAAGCCTTGTTTATACTTCGACGCACGACCATCGCTGGCGACCGACGCGCGATCTTGCGTTCGACGCCGACCCCGTCGTGCGATTTGGTCGGCGTCCAATCACGAGACAGTAATTACTTGAGTCATTTCATAACGGGTCGCCGTCGCTAAAGTACGTTGGACTGCGAATCAATTCCGCGAAGTCGGCGTCCAGATTTGATCGGGCGTCGGACGCCGATTGTCGTGCGTCGAAGTATAAACTAGGCTTTAGCCGCGCGCACCTTGCAATGTTGTGGGATGTTGTTTATCGAACACTTTCTTTGATCAAAAGTCTTACATCTTTATACAACATCAAAGTTTTTAGAGGGACGTTTTAAATCAATCTCGTACCCAGATCTACCTCATCCGAGGATCTCTGGAAAGGGCTACGACTTGTCCAAAATTTCTGGACAACCGCTGGAAGCGTGCCAAAATGTTTGATTCACAGAATATTTCGTTCTTCGATGACTGAAAAATATCATATTGTATATGCCTAAAGAGGCATATAATACACCCAAAACACGAAGTTGTTTGAGTATTAGAGCAATTTCAAACGAATAGTTTAGTTGGGAACATCAAACCGCGGGTGCCAGCTCAGTGTGATTCGCCTCAAAATTAGTATATCGCGCATGCGCAGTATTCCTGAAGTTGTCAGCCCTTTCCAGTGATGTTGTAGGAACGTAAACCCACTGGGGACGAGTTTGGTTTTAAATCACAGTTCTTAAGGCGAGACCGTCTCTTTAATTCAGTGTTAGCCCATGTTATAACCTTCGGTTGTAATGAAAATCATTGACGATTCATCGGAAGTACGAAGTCATCGAGCAAGATCATGATGACATCAATATTTACGATTCACTTTTAGAAGAGGTGAAGTATATCGTACATTCTCGTCAGGTTGGTTAGCATGGCGGTTTCTCTTGATGAACGACCACATCCTGGAACACGGATTGAATATAACCAGCCAGTTAGCGTCGAAAGTACAAGGTTCTTGAATGGCAGGATACCCAAGTGTTCGTCACGTTCGCTCAGCAAGCGGCAGGTCTCGGGTGCGAATCCAGCCCGCCGTGTATTAAAGCTTGGAGGAATTAATTCCTCCAAGATTAAAGCGAATGGCTCGCGGGGTTTGTTGACAGTTGTGTTGACATGTCCTCAAATCAAGCGCCGTTTTGAGGAAAAGGCGAAAGAAGGATTTTAGTTTAACGGGAAATGCATTAGACAGCCAAACTTCGGAGGCGTATTCTGCAAAATCTACCGCTTAGAAATCAATGTGAATAGTACAAAATGTACATTTTGACCGACTGAATTTGAAACTGCCATTAACCCATTTTAACAAATTTTTAATGGAACCTCGTCCGAAGGTGCACGCTCGCATATTTGCACAGGTTTTGCATATGACTGGATCACGGCTTTGCCTGGAGACTAGGTTCACCTTCTATGGGAGGTACCACCAAAAATCAAAGCAAACCCCGCGAGCCATTCGCTTTAAGCGGGTGTGTCTCAAAAGTGGTCACCCAAGAAAAATGGGGCAAAATTTAACTTTGAAATGATCACAAAGATTTGTGCCATTGATTTTCCAAAAATCAAATGTAGTATATGATAATATAGACCTTTAACTATTAGTTTCTCCATCTGGGATGGACAGTGTACACTTATTTGAAGGAGGGTATCAAAAAATATTGAGCTTACCAGCAAAATCTATCGTTCCGTCCGACACCAAAACTAAAGCTTTAAAATGACATTGGTTTCAGTTTTAGAAAAATATGCGATTGAAAATCACACTTTTTTGTAGAAATTTTAAACGTTTGTCAAAAATACTACTCATGCAAGTTCATGATATTTTTGGTCTCAAAATGTGTCTTGAGGCCCTAAATACATGTAATTGCCGTAAAAAGCAAAAGGTTGATCCACTGAAGATTTTGGGAAATATTTAAGTTTATTAGTTGTGCATTTACTTATGATTAAGGGTGTACATGTATAATAGAGTGGCAGAAAAAAAGTAGCGTTTCTGAATTCAGAACCAAGTGTAACGTTTTTCAGTGTTTCCGTGTGTCAGTGTTCCCCCTATTGTTCTGGAAACACTGGCAGATAGATCGACACGTTTCTCTGTGTGTCCTCCATTGTCGAGTCGCGGCTTATTCCGTCAGACAATAGCAGAGGAACACTCGCAGATGGGGAACGCTCAAAAACGTTACACCTGGTCTGAAGCCTTTAAGGTACGTAAATGTAAATCAGAAATATTTGTGAATTCGGAAGCGCTGCCGACGGCAAGCCAACCAAATGCAGATGATCTCCGTAGGGAGTCGTACCATATCTCCACCTGTGGCCGCAGAGCTCTTCCAGGGAAATTAATGACACGCTGTGATGCACATTAACAATACACGGCTTCTGATGTTGTCTCTGATATTTCAAATGATACGCGTTTCGACTCACAGAGCGCGTCTGATTCCAAATTGCGGATACGCCACACTCGATTTCAATGTACAGGGTGGCCCACAAGCATAGGCCTACTGTACTTCCACCTAAACTCCCTATACGCAGTTGTGAGTCGCGCCCCCTTCGGTTTACTCGCTCTCCACAACTGCTTTACTTCGTGGAAGTCGCCGCGTTTGGTCAACAGGGCGTCAGGGCCTGGCGCGAGTTTTACAGCCTATCAGCACGCTGCTTTCAGAACTCTTTGAGCCGTTGTCAACGGATGTTCTTGTGCTACCATGGCTACGAACCGCTCGGCCGATGAAAAAGTGTCTCAGGCCAGCTTGGTTACCGGTTGCTCGATGCTCTCATTGGTCGACTCTCTCAGCGCCATCTGTTGACAAACACGGCGAATTTTACGAAGTTAAGCAGTTGTGGAGAGCGGGTAAACAGAAGGGGGCGCGGTACACAACTGCGTACTAGGGAGTTTAACTTCCACCACCCTCAGTCCACACTGTTAAAAATGCTGACAGCAGAGTAACACAGCACTTTTCTGTATTTTGACACCACCCGTTTGCTGTATTTTGACAGCCAAATGGTATAAATTCTACAACAAATGCTGTCTTTTAAACTGACAAACTGCAATCTTGCTGTTAAATTCCAGTGAAAAAAAACAGCAGTTTGCAGTGAAATGAATTTTACATCAAATATGCAGTGAAAATTCTGCTGTAAATTTACAGATATTTTGAACAGTGCAAACCACCAGACGAATGGATAGAGAATCTTTCTAGGAGAAAAATAACACCAAGATACCTCGATTCGGTCCATAATTTTAGCTGCAGAGCCATTTTGTGAAGCAAAGTCAGCGGTCCTTAATTACGGAGGTTTAGAAATAATAGGGAGGTTTCGAAATAAAACGATAAACGTAACCTTTAACGACAACTTTATTTTTGTACCGAAAATGCAATGCAAAATCTGGTTAATGTGTAGTATAAAAAATAACGTTGTCGTAAAGTTTTGGTTTATCGTTTGATTTCGAAACCTCCCCCATACGATAAATGTAAACGTTAACGACAACGTTATTTTCGTACCGAAAATGCAATATAAAATCTGGCGAATGTGTAGTATGAAAAGTAACGTTGTCGTAAAGTTTACGTTTATCGTTTGATTTCTAAACCTCCCTTATATCAACAAACCTCTGCCCGTGTTTTCCCTCCAAGACTGCAGAAATAGAATAAATGTATTTGTAAAAAGTTTGCTTTCATTCGAAAATACGCCTACTCTGTAAGTTCTTGATAAGAAATGGCTGCATTTTCTTGGCCAACGCCATCTTATACATTCAGTTTTGAAGCGAAGAATGCGGGAGTGTCCACATCACAGAACCTGGCTGATGGAATCTTATAATAAAGAAAGCCACTCAATAGGTACCAACAAAACTTACTCCGCGTTTAATGGAGAAGCTATGCAACTGGCTTTGTAGAAGAAAATATGGAAGTAGCTTTCTGTCTCTTTGAAGTGAAGAGAGAAGTATTATATTGCTCCATGTTTAATGCACAGCCATGGCTGCAGACTTTGTTCAAGGAGGTATAGAAAAGAAGCATTTATAAGATTCATTACATTCGTACTCCGGCCATTCGTTCCTGTCTAAATGTATATTAGTGCGGTTTCGCAAATCTGACGAAACACGAAGTGCGAAATACGAACTTGGACGTCATATCCACGACGTAATGTATTTCAGGAAATGGTTGGTACCATACATGTAAATGTCCTTCCTGCCAGTGCGTCTTTCAGCATGTCATGTAAGATCGAAAGAGTTATGGAGCATCTTGAATTTTTAAATTTCCAATTCGTATCAACGAAGTGGAAACGAAAGATAAATTTCAAAGTTTAATATACACCGTACCTCTGTCGTTCTAACGTCATACGCTAAAAGACGCTCTTGCAGCAGGCGATATTTGTGGTACCAGCCATTTCCTGAAATACATTACGTCATGGATATGACGTCCAATTTCGTATTTCGTACTTCGTTTTTCGTCAGATTTGTGAAAACTCCCTATTAGTGAGGTTTCGCAAATCTGACGAAACACGAAGTGCGAAATACGAAATTAGACTTCATTTCCGTGATATGTAATGTACTAGTACTTCAGGAGATGATTGCTACCACAAATGTCCCTGCCGCCAGTGCGTCTTTTAGCATATCATGTAAGACCGAGAGAGTTGTGGTGCATCTTGAATTTTTAAACTTCCATATCGTATCTACGAAGTGGAAACGAAAGATAAATTTCAAAGTTTAATATACACCGTAACTCTATCGGACTAACGTCATACGCTGAAAGACGCTCTTGCAGCAGGCGATATTTGTGGTACCAACCATCTCCTGAAATACATCACGTCATGGAAATTAAGTCCAATTTCGTATTTCGTATTTCGTGTTTCGCAGATTTGCGAAACCTCACTAATAGTATAATTAGCGAGGTTTCGCAAATCTGACGAAACACGAAATACGAAATTAGACTTCATATCTATGACGTAATGTATTTCAGGAAATGGTTGGTACCATAAATATCGCCTGCTGCAAGAGCGTCTTTTAGCGTATGACGTTAGAACGACAGAGGTACGGTGTATATTAAACTTTGAAATTTATCTTTCGTTGACATTCGTAGATACGAACTGGAAATTTGAAAATTCAAGGTGGACCATAACTCATGCTATGACGCACTGGCAGCAGAGACATAGTGGTACCAACCATCTCCAGAAATATATTAGGTCATAGAAATGAAGTCCAATTTCGTATATCGTACTTCGTGTTTCGTTAGATTTGCGAAACTTCAATAGCGAGGTTTCGCAAATCTGACGAAACACGAAGTACGATATACGAAATTGGACTTAATTTCTATGACGTAGCGTATTTGGGTCAAGTCCAGTATAGTTGACAGAAATGTGGGAATTGAAATTGGTGCAGCACTCGTGAAAATGAGAATCTTTTTTTTATTCGATTGTNGGACATGATTGCAAGGATTACGAAAACGTGTAATGCTTGATCAATATGTATGTCAACTTATTAAGAAGACACGTCTACAGAATGTCCAGCGGGGATGAAGCCTCTCTCAGAGAACTCAGGTCCAAGGCAATGAAACAGCGTCTTTCAATTTCAACTCAATTTCTGCCCACAAATAAAGGCAGTAAACCACTGGGGATAGGTCTATCATATTCTTCGTCGCAACAGGCATCATTGCTTTCAGTTGCTCAATAAACGCGAAACGGCTCAAGTCGCAGTTCCGTGTTTACAATCGCATGGCGGCCATTTTGAAAACCACAATGCATTGCGCTGTGTACACTCACTGCTGGCGAAATGAAATGAAATTTGAGAAAGGGATCCGCTGTATCGGACTTTCGTGAAAAATGAAGATAGCAGATATTTTGCAACGACAATAGGATCGAATTTAGCGAAAACCGTTTTGAAATTAGTTGAGTATTGACGGAGCCTGAGGTAAAAAAACCTAACGCAGTAACAAATCCGAACAGACAGTAATTGAATTGTTACAGCAATCGATACAAGTATGAAATACGGTATATTAAGGGCGAGGAGACGATTGGATTTGATCGTGCGGATCTAATTCATAGCTTACTATTGTATCCCACCACAAGCCAGTCTTTCGTCCCTGGCAAAGGAGAATCCCTCAGTCTGTTGCCCATTCATATAACCAACAATGAAGCCATAGATTGTCCAAGTCACACGAGAGGACACAATGACATCTGGTTTGATATATCAAGTGAATTTACCCTGTTGGTTTACTATTATATGTCTACTAACACTGTAAAGAAGCAAAGGAGTTCTGTGTAACGGTCTTGAGATACATCTAACTCCTTGTATACCACATGCTGGCTGTCATGTTTGTCTGAGAATGAAGCCAGCAAGTAGTACGTGGTTTGGCAATGATGCCAAAAGAGGTCAGTTTATGCCCGCCATACACCGACAAATCATTCATACCATTTTTTTTAAAATTTAGATTCAGGGCCTAGCGCCGATGTGGGCAGACCCATGTGTAAGCCTTTCTGAGCACACACAGAAAAGGGGTGGAAACTGAAGGTTATAAACCACTACACAGTGATCCCACGATAAATAGAACAGCCCAAGTGCTCTATTGTTATCATTCACTGACTTGGCTTAACAATAGAGCTTTCACAGTCAGTGATTTCAGGGTCATTTGCCACACAATGAATACAACAGCCCAAGTGCTCTATTGTTATCATTCACTGACATGGCTTAACAATAGAGCTTTCACAGTCAATAGGGATTTTTCACAATCAGCGCCACTCTATTCATAGGGTATGCTGATCCTTTGTGTTCCAAGACTTTGACAATAGAGAATGCTCACAGTGAAAAAAGCCTAGTCATTTCAGGCAGATTTGCCCCACAATGAATAGAGCAGCCCAAGTGCCCTATTGTTATCATTCGACTTGGCTTTACAATAGGGCTTTCACAGTCAATCATTTAGGGACATTTGGCCTACACAATACACGGAGGTTCTGACAAAAGGCACAGCTATTCTGACAGTGTTCCATGGATCACTCTGTGGTGTATTCAACAAGTTTCCAGCCCCTATGAGCTTTGTATTGACAAAAGAAAAACAACGCACATTGGATCAAGTGCCAACGTCCATCAGAAGTCACCGAGACTCCATCCTGGAAAGACCTCGCATGTCTCATGACCCCCCGATCCTGCGTTAATTTCGTCTGATATTGGTAGGAGAGCTGGCAGGGGAAAGCCACACTATCAAAGACAGTCAGGCTGTTCTGCTTTTCTGAAATTTTATTGTCTGGGCACCTGTGAAGGATTGTCTGGTGTCTCAGCCCCTTCTGGCATACCCAACCCCTTCCTTTATATCAGTATAAGGCTACTTTTGTTCTTTTACTTTTTATAGCGGTTATAGACCGTCTTAGACAATCATTTTACTCCAACGATTTTTACTCTAACGAAGCCCATTATCTGCTCATTGCATTGAGGGTCCTTACATCGTAGGGAAGCCCTAAGCATTAAAACGACGTTTTTGATTAAACCAAAATCATCTTGTAAGACTTGTAAGTAGCGTCTTTCCATTTTTAACTGGCGCAGTTTGTTAATTGTCTTCGTATAGGAACTCGCTCAGCGCAATGTATCATATTTTGTGATTAACTGGTAACCGGGTCTTAAGAATTGTCTAGACGATTTTGAAATCGATCATGTTTTTGTAAGGAAACGTGAGACGCCAATGTATGTGAATCAGCCTCTCTGAATTGCGAAGTCTTGCTATCAGAAAGATTAATTACATGTACCGGTAAAAATCCACTTTTTCTCAAAACTGAAATACTCTCTTCTCCACACGAGAGGTCAGCGAAACTGAGCCACTCGCTGCCACTGCAGGTTAAGGCCCGTTTACACATGCAACTTTTCATATGCAACTTCATGCAACTTGTTGCATAAACCTGATGAGACCAAAAAGTTTCATAAAAGTTGCNGGCACCAAATTTCATTGAGTTATAATAGACAGTTGTTGAGAAATCAAGATTTGAAGTTCGATGCGTTTTTTTTGGCCCACCCGATATATGTATTCATAAAATAGCATTTAATGGGCCTATAAGAATTAAGTCCACTCCCGCTTACCGTATTCGTCGTATCAAAGGCCTCCTCCTGAAGGCTTCAGCAGTGTAAAGCAAGGTTCATTGGCACACGGATCCGATCCGTTTCCAGTCCGTTTGTCCCTAGTTTTCCGGATACGACAACGCTGAAGTCCATTTGATAGTTTTTTGCGGACCTGAATCGGACCAATTCCGTGTGCCAATGAACCTTGCTTAAAGCGGCGAATCCACTGTCGCGATTTGGGCTTGAGACGGGGTTGCGGTCCCTTGCGATCGCCTTATATGGCAATCGGAAGTCCTTACATGTATATGGTAACCGCAAGGGAACGCAACCGCGTCTCAAGCCAAAATCGCGACAGTGGATGACCCGCTTTAAGCGGGTGATCCACTTTTGAGCGATTTTGGCTTGAGACGCGGTTGCGTTCCCTTCCCTACCTTAATATAGGACTTCCGATTGCCATATAAGGTAACCGCAAGGGAATGCAACCCTGTCTCAAGCCAAAATCGCAACAGTGGATCACCCGCTTAAAGCTCATTACATTGTACCTCTTCGAATCTCACGTCCAATTGAAATCGACACTGTCACAGCCTTAAAAACAACTGGCCTCGGGGCGATTGGGGGTCATTCGTAGCTGGTCAAGTCGTAGAAATCTGACGAAAAAGACGACACCGTCCACCTAAGCTCTGACACTCATTAGCACATGTATATTTTTATCTATGTATTTATTCATGGCGTGAACGATTTTTTGTAAGGACTGCTCTGTTGGTCTATTGTGTCGAAGATTCAGTGTGATACAAGTAATCAATAGTTCTACTCCATTGTCATTGATTTTATTGGAGATATATGCATCGCATGATCATTCGGAAACGTCGAAAAAAGTTACAATATTGTGGATCGGGAAGCATGCAGAGATGAGGAGGCCATGAATTGCAAACTATAACTAACTTATTAACAAGAGTATACATGTACATGATCACAAGAAGCTAAAAAGGTAGACTATGATTGGATACTGAGAGAAGTAGGTGGAGTTAAAAGGTAGGTCATTCGTAGCTGGTCAAGTCGTAGAAATCTGACGAAAAAGACGACACCGTCCACCTAAGCTCTAACACTCATTAGCACATTTATATTTTTACCTATGTATTTATTCATGGCGTGAACGATTTTTTGTAAGGACTGCCCTGTTGGTCTATTGTGTCGAAGATTCAGTGTGATACAAGTAATCAATAGTTCTACTCCATTGTCATTGATTTTATTGGAGATATATGCATCGCATGATCATTCGGAAACGTCGAAAAAAGTTACAATATTGTGGATAGGGAAGCATGCAGAGATGAGGAGGCCATGAATTGCAAACTATAACTAACTTTATTAACAAGAGTATACATGTACATGATCACAAGAAGCTAAAAAGGTAGACTATGATTGGATACTGAGAGAAGTATGTGGAGTTAAAAGGTCAAGGAAGGTGACTGGTGTCAGCCACCAATGTTTATAGACTATGTAATTAACATCAGTTCCGACAAATATCGAACGAAGTGCCTTATTTTGATAAAGTTTGCGGGTGTAATAGAATCTAAAGCAGCCCGCAGTTTTGAAGGCGGTTCAACGCGGTTAAAATGACGGCGCTTTGGCCAAATCTGTAACAAGTAGGTGAAGACACATGCCGATTTGCCGGCGGTGATGGCATTCCGTTAACTCCACACCAACACCGCCGATTCAATCCAATGAAATTCGTGTCAGCCGCCACAGATCAACAGGGTGGCCAATCAGAGACTGCGTTACAGACACCTAAGGCATGTATGGTGCAGCAATGTTTACTAGCATTCCTGACAGATTTTCTTCTGGAGTGGGCCTGGGGTTTGTGGTGTGAGCCGTGCGAACTAAGCGCAAAACCCAGGTTAGCCTGGATGGTGAAGACAGTACCGCTCAGTACCGCAGGGTGTGAACACAACTCGCTCTGACCGTGTTGCGACCTCCTAGCTACCGTGTTGGCACCGTCTTGCCACTACTTCCATCTTCCCTAATCGCGAGCCACTTTTTCAGTGGTTCTGAATGGTTGTGGAAGGTGACAACAAGGTAGTATGGCAAGCCAAACGTTGCAATATTCAACAAACGATATACATAGTCAGGGAGCCCAGAGAGGTTTAATCAGCATCTCGAGTTAAAAAACTTTTTGGGGTTTGTGGGTTAGGTTACACCCCGCTGACCACAAAAACCCAATTCTCAAGTTCCGCAAATGGTGCGTTTAGAAGATACAACCGTTTGAATTTTGCATACTAGTACATGTACTGACTTTATCATTGGACCAAAATCAGAGCATTGTACAGGCAGGGGCTTGGAAACTGATGTAGGCCTACAGCTAATTTTTAAATGGTTGGCTTGACACCCTATAAATGTATTGCCAACAGATAGAAACATGAGCACACTGAGACAGAAAAACAAATTCTATGTAGTTTATCATCCTGGAAATGACGCATTTACATCTACGTCTTTTTCCGAATTCCGGCCCATACATACTCTTTGTTGAATTTCTCATCACATAACAAATAAGAACATGCTAATCTGATTCAGTAGGCCCATGTTTCTATCTGTTGGCAATACATTGTGTATTGTGAAAAGTGTAACTGTGGAGAACTTTATTTTACTTGGAATACAATTAAAACAATATTTTGTGTCATCAATTTATAGAGCTAGTTACCCCACGCATTATATCCCTGTAAAATTTCTGTAAAATTACTGCATAGCATAGCATAGCATAGCATATGCGTTCCAAAATGGCCCATTATCAGGGTCTTCGACGCGTTATAATTATACGTGATTTTAAAAAGACTTGCGCAGCGGCGTGCAGGGTACGAAAGGCGCAAAAATTTTGATATCCTCGTCACAAAATAAAGTCCCGAAACTGTCCGTATCATGATAAATGATCCACAATAAAGTCCATCCTCAATAATATACATCCATCGTCCATTTCACACACAAAATCCTCACCATTACTGCAACGGAAAGAATTTATAAGTCCGTATTAGACAACTTCATATGAAACATTTGCGGTAGTTCATTGACACTTAGGCTAGCAATAATATGTACATGTAGAAGGTGCTATGAACATAATAATAACTTAAGAGTAATATAAACAAAAAGAAATCAAACAATGTGTTTCATGCAAGTTACAAGTATGTCGCAAGCCAGACAAATGTCACAAGTAGTCACATTAATTATCAATGTCATATTTCATTGGATCATTTGCCCAGAATTTATCCAATCTTGACTTGAAAACATTTGTTGATGGCGCGTTAACTACCTCAGATGGAAGATCATTCCATGTGGAAACAACCCTGTTAGAAAAAAAGTGTTTCCTCATCTCAAGTCTACATGGCTGTACAAGAAGTTTGTAATTATGACCCCTAGACAACCGAGGGTTAATAACCAACGGAAGATTACATCTAACCATACCATGACAGATTTTATACAGTGTGATCATATCCCCTCTTTTTCTTCTAAATATCAAACTTGGCAACTTTAGTGCCCTAAGTCTATTGCTGTACGACATACCGGGGAAGGATACAATCAACCTGGTCGCAAGGCGTTGGACCCTTTCAATCGCGTGAATGTCCCGTTTCAGCCTTGGCTGCCAAATTTCCTGGCCGTATTCTAATATGGGTCTCACCAGAGCTAAGTACAGAGGCAAAAAAGCAGATCTATCATGATAGGTAATAGTTCGTTTAATAGTAAACAAAACCTTATAGGCGCGAGAAATGATGTCCTGCATATGGAGTGAAAAGTTTAAATCGGAATCTACAACTATACCCAAATCCTTCTCACTTTCCACCTTATTCAGCGTACACTCAATGCCTGAACTATCCTTCATAACGTATGAATAACTGGGACCATGACCTACTGGCAGAAATTTACATTTGGGGGGTTGGAAATTCAGCAGCCAAGTCGATGACCATATGGAAAGTTTCCTCAGATCGTGCTGTAACTGTGGATTTCGTACGAGAGGGGTTTTTGAGGATAAAGTTTTTGACAGTTTTGAATCATCAGCAAATAATCTAGTGAAGCTACCTCCAACACATTGTGGCAAATCGTTTATATATATTACGAATAGAATGGGGCCAAAATTACTACTGTAAAATTAATAATTTCTAACAGTGCAGCAAAATGAGTCGCATGTCGCTCTTAGCTTGGCAGGATGAGACCAAGTGTTTATGTCAGTTTCAATGTTGTCTGCCTATTATGAAATCTGAAGCAATCCATTTCTTCCATTCTCTCCTGGTGTCATCTTACTTCGTTGAGGCTCACCTTCTGAGCGACATGCAACTCATTTTGCTGTGCCGGTTCACGTTTGCTGAGCCAAACGCTGATTGACGGTGCTGAAATTGAAGGAGGTTGTACACTAGTGTATGTATCACTCGTTCATCGAATGAGTGTGCTCTGCGGACTTGTTTCCAGGAGATCATCTGTCATTAAATAACCGATGATACCATCATGTTACCATCTGATTGGCGTAATCACACAGAAAAAAAAATTAACTCGAGTGGAGACTCGAAGTCTCACTTTAGGGACAAAATGGTTTGAAATACTTTTTGACTCAAAATGAAACAGAAAATATTTCGGCCCGAGACAATGACACACACCTCGTTCCGAGAGAAAATATTTCGGATTGAGATACTGACAGTCTCGATCTAAGAGAAAATATTTTAGGCCGAGATGTCATTGTCTCGCGCCGAATTATTTTCTGTTTCATTTTGAGTCAAAAAGTGTTTCGAACCATTTAGTCCCTAAAGTGAGACTCTGAGTCTCCACTCGAGAGTATTTGTTTTTCTTTGCAGAAAGCAACAGGTATCAGAGCCCGGAGGACACGGAGAAATAATTGAATCCAGCATCTTGCATCACCACAAATGCAACTTTTGTCCGTGCATGGGTGCAGTCAGTTTTGTATCGAAGAAAAAATTATTGTCAAACATAAAAATATCATTGTCACATACAAATATTTTACATTGAACATAAATACATGTTAGTCAGGGAGCCCAGAGAGGTTTAATCAGCATCTCGAGTGCAAAAATTTGGGGGGGGGGGGGTTAGGTTCCACCCCTCTGAC
>NMRB01003495.1:42288-53218 GCA_002633025.1 Notospermus geniculatus | reverse complement strand
GATAGCTCAAGCCATTCTCAAAATACAGGCCTTTGAATTTTTTCACAAAACGCCCCCTACTGGCCAAAGTAGGAATCGCATCGCACCCAAAATCGAACTTGACCTACATTTTGTGGTCATACACACCCATATGCAATATGAAAATGATCCGTCAAAAACTGAAGGCGCTATCCATCTGACAAGGGAAAAGTTTACGGACACACGCACGCACGCACGCACGCACTAACGCACGACAGACCACCACTAAAGGCGCCAAGCACAGCATAAGCCCTTTTGGCCTATGGGCCAAGCGGGCTAAAAATTGGTGCGGGCCAAAAATTCGGTGCGGGAGGGGATGATAAACAACTAATTAATTTTATGGGGCCTTATTTCTGTTCATTAGGTCAGACTGGCTGACCAGAAACATCGTAGGTACACACTCATGGAGATGTCTGCATGCTAGAGTTGGCGCGAAGCCAGCTCTGGCAGCCACTGTCAGTTGTAGCCTATTCACACAATTTTACCTTTCAAAAGACGTCAGCACACTGCAATTGAGAAATCAATTGAAATGAATTCTTTCCTTTTAAAAATAGTGCCAATGGCACAGTGCCCGCTTGGTGAAGTGGGAATCATAGTACCTAAACCTTCAGGCCATATGTACATACCGGTATTCAATATGAAAATATTCCTTCGAAAACTGAAGACGCTAGGAGTGCACAGAAAGGCAAAGCAAAAATATTGGCCCATTTTTCGTTATTTGACCTATTTTCCCATCAAAATTAGGTTAAATCAAAAACCCGTTAGATATATTATGATGTAACATGATAAGATGTATCTATGGTTCAAATTTGAGCATCCTAGCTCAGATCGTTAGCGTAAAAGAGCCATTTTTCATTTTTTCACAGAACGCCCCCTAGTGGCCATAGTGGGAATTGCAGCACGCCCAAAATCGAACTTGGCCATATATACACATATGCAATATGAAAATCATCCGTCGAAAACTGAAGACGCTAGAGTGCAGACAAGGCAAAGCCCAAATATCCATGATATCGGGCTATTTTTCATTATTTGACCTACATGTATTTTCCCATCAAAATTAGGTCAAATCAAAAACCTGTTACATAAATGATGTAACATGATTAAATGTACCTACGGTTCAAATATGAGCATCCTAGCTCAAATCATTAGCGTAGAATAGCCATTTTTCATTTTTTCACAAAACGCCCCCTAGTGGCCACAGTAGGAATCGCAGCACGCTCAAAATCGAACTTGGCCTAGATCTTGGGGCCATATACACACGTGCAATATGAAAACGATCCATCGAAAACTGAAGACGCTAGAGTGCAGACAAGGCAAAGCCCAAATATCGGGCCATCGTTATTTGACCTATTTTCCCATCAAAATTATGTCAAATCAAAAACCCGTTATATATCGGGTGGCCCAAAAAAAACGTGCCGAACTTCAAATTTCGATTTTTCAACAACTGTCCGTTATAATTCAATGAAATTTGGCACCATATCATTTAAAGATGTTTTGTTTAACGTGTAAAATTTTTGCTTTGATAGCTTTGGTATTAGGGCCGTATCACTCAATTTAAAAATCATAGGGAAAAAATGTGATTCCGGAGTCCTGTAAGAAACGGGTGGATAAAAATTTCCCGAACTTTAATTTTTCATTTCTCAAAAACACTTTACTACAACTTAATGAAATTTTGTCTGACGCCGCCTCGTGATATGGGCTCGAATATGTGAAAGTATTAATCCAATAACTTCAATCTCTACGCCGTGGCGCTCATTACTAAAACGCCATATTTGAATCTAGCGTTTCAAAGTTTCACCATTGTCTCTTAAAATATGATCAATGATTACTATGGTTTTTATATTTGGTGCCACAGTCTTAATACCAAAGATATTGAGCTGAAACTTTCACATTGTAGAAACATTGCCACGGAACAGTACTGAATAAATTTTCTTGGGGTTATAATAAATAGTTATTGAGAAATAGCAATTTGAAGTTCGGGATGGGTTTTTTCGTATCTTATTGGATTCCGGAATCACATTTTTTTACCATGATTTTTATATTGAGTGATACGGCCCTAATACCAAAGGTATAAATGCAAAAATTTCACACGATAAACAAAACATCTTTAAATGATACAGCACCAAATTTCATTGAATTATAATGGGCAGTTGTTGAGAAATCAAGATTTGAAGTTCGGCACATTTTTTTGGGGCCACCCGATATATGATGTAACATGATTAGATGTACCTAGGGTTCAAATTTGAGCATCCTAGCTCAAATCGTTAGTGTAAAATAGCCATTTTTCATTTTTTCACAAAACGCCCCCTAGTAGCCATAGTAGGAATCGCAGCACGCATAAAAAAAATCGAACTTGGCCTAGATCTTGGGGCCATATATACACATATGCAATATGAAATCGATCCGTTGAAAACTGAAGACGCTAGAGTGCAGACAAGGCAAAATGTTACCCACTCACGCACGCACGCACGACAGACCACCACTAAGGCATCTAAGCACAGCATAAGCCGTTTTGGCCTTCGGCCAAGCGGGCTAAAAATGGTGTCAGTGCCCAAAATACTAGCATTAAACCAACCAAACTTGGTCTGAAGATGCATCAGTTATATATCCGCCCAGAAACAGATAGAGATATCAATAGCCCGAGGTGCAGTGACTTGAGGATAGAAAGGATTTATTGGAAATGAGTAGGATTTTGAGGGGTGGCCCCAAACTTTTGGCCTGTAGTGTACTTCCAAGCATTATTCGTCTATGCATCTAGATTTTGGAAGGCAAGGGTTCAGTTAATGGGGAACCGGCGTGCCCAAAGGAGGCGCTGGGGAACAACTTAGTTTTAACACAGAAGCGCATGCGTTGCGAATTGAAAACGTCATTGACGTCATGCATCGTTCATGACGTTATGTGCGATGCGTCATTCTGAATCAATGACGTTGCTCTTTGGTCTGTTGTTTAAGCAAAAATAGTCAATTTTATTGATGACATTCAACATGTTCCCGCTTGATTTTTCCTTTGAAAACATTCAGATACGAGTCAGACTATACTTGATGATAAACATGTAAAATTGGAAATTCAATGGATTACTTCAGATATATTAGGGCTAGAAGTAGGGTGTAGTTCCAGAATTTAATGGCAAATAACGTTGGACTGACTTTCGACGTCATAGTTTTTTAACTGAGTTGTTCGTCAGTGCCAGGTCACAGATTAGTTCCGCTGGTTCCTCATTGGCATTCAGGTTTTATATGTTTTAAGGCAGTGACAGACTGGTCCGTATACGATCCGTATACGATCCGGCCCGCTGCTCCGCTTGAATTACTTTCTACTCATTTCCTTTTGATGTGACAGACTGGTGCGTATCCGACCCGACACGGCACGTTATCCCACACTAAATCAATCAGGTGAGCAATTTTTACGGACTGCGGATACACAACGCTGACCTTTTATGGACATTATTCCTATTAATCCTATTATTTCGAGTCGGACGAATCGCTTCCTTCTTGATAGGCAACCATGGCTAAAATGACCGTGTGCTGTGGACTTGTCGCACTAGTCTGTCCGGCCCTCCGTTTTTTGCTGTGTCGGACACGTACTGGATGGATACGTATCGCACACGGAACGGACCAGTCTGTCACCGCCTTTAGTCTGAAACGCATGGACTCTGCAGATGGATGGAGAAGCAAAAAGCCAACCTACCAACAAATCCTCTATAAAATGGCTTGAATTTTAAAACTTTATCGCAAACCAAAGCACCATCGGACCTCAATAAACGTATGGCTTGCTGAACTGCACTCTTGGCCTGAGCAGGGAATCTCATAGCTTCTAGGATCATATCAGAACCCACTCCTAACTTCTGGCAGTGATCCAAAAGATCCTCATCTCGGATGAGATACAGACGAAGATGTTTTCTGACTTCACTGTCGCGTCGTTTCTCAAGATCTGCCTTCACCCAAAAATCGACAGCAGCAACAAGTCGGATTTCCGGTACTTCTAACGTCTTTCGCTCGATGATGTCACACAATATTTCCTGTAAAAAAAATCAAATATTTGTGACCCTCCACCGCAAAACCAGTCGCATGTCGCTCAGAAGGTGAGCCGCAATAAACTAAGATGACACCAGAAGAGGAAGAAAGAGATTATTTCAGATTTCTTAACAGACCGACAATATTAAAAGTGACCAACATTTAGGCCCGGTTGCACCCTTGGGTTGCACCAGTCATACATATACCGGTACTTAAGGTCGACTTTGTTCTCAAGTGAACCTCAAAGTCGTTCTGAACCTCAAATTGTAATGGCAAATCATATTACCGGTACTTAGTTGAGGTCAACCTAAAGCTTAATTTTCAGCATAACTGATGCAACCGGGCCTTGGGTCTCAACCTGCCAAGCCAAGAGCGATATGCGACTGGTTTTGCCATGAAGGCTCACATTTGCGTAACCTACATTTGTATTTAAAGCCGCACTACCGGTATATTGAATTCAGAAAGTTCGTCCTCTGACGTTAGTGTGGTGTAAAATGTACTATGTTTTATGTGGATACATTAGAGCTCTGCTTGTTTTTTCGATGCCATGCTGAAAACTAACCATTGGTTTTTTGAAGTATGTATCATGCAAGCATACATGTATGAGGCCCATCACGAAGGTATGAGACCTCTACTTGCAGTCTCCTAAAGCCCCAGTCACATACATGTATCCACTCCGGGGCCCGTACGGCGAGTAAAAACAGATATTTTGGCCAATTTCTACGGTGCCCAGTTTGATCCAGCCTACTTTCCGCCTATCTATTGAGGCGATTTCGGCATGATTGATCTTAGATCCGTGTTTCAGTCTTCAAAATCCGCAGCAAGCCGCTGCGTGGGGAAAATCGTACGGGGCCCGGTGCATTTGTGACCTAGGCTTAACACTTGTGAAATACCATAAAATTCAATACTTCAATACAAAATTCAACGTTGGATTTTTTCGTTCCAATGTCGTACTTGGGTGATTTTTTGGCAAAAAACCCCGGAAAAATATGCCAAAATCGTATGGGTTGGGTGGCTATGGTGTCTAAAATTTCGCTAGCACCACAGCAATACACGATTTTCGCGAAAATTTTCCCCTGTGAACATATTTTGCTTTATGGTAGTCGTTTTACCAGAATGCAACACTACTACAAAGTGCAAAAACTCTGTCATTCCAGTGTTTCTGCCAGACATCAGGGCACTATGCGCATACCCACAAAGGAACAGAAAAGGGCAATTTTCTTTAAAATTTCATGGGGTTTTTGCTGATTTTGCTAAAATTACTCACCTCAGACAAAGACTCAAACTGTTGCTTTATATGAACTCTCCTTAGAAAGTTATTCATGATGCCACAAAAATGAGTGTCAATGTACGTCAAACAATTCTTGTAAATCGCCTCTAGACTGTTTGCTTTCGAGAACTGTAGGATTGGGAAGATATTTTCATCTGCGATTAAACTGATGACGTTTTTTTCGAGCTCCTGCCTCAAGTCGACGAATCCGTAGAGGTCAGCAAGTAGTAGCACGTTCTGTACAACATTATGCTGAAAAGTGAAAATAGAAGAGTCGATGAATTGAACTGTATTTTCAATGCGGCCACCGATACAGGGTTATATCTAGGATTTCAGAAGGGCACGGTGCAAACTTTGTGAAAAGGGCACTTCAACCTAGAAAAGGGCACTTTTTAGTCGCGACATTTCTACTAACGGAATTTGAGAGGCTTGTCAGTTAAAAATGTCTTTATAACTCCAGTCAACAGCCAATTTAAGGCAGTTTCTAAGGTGATACAACCAAAAGGGACCATGGCAGAGGGTCTGGGAGGTACTAAAACCTAAAAAAAAAAAAAAAAAATTTTAGGGGCAGAGCGGCGCCCTAGGGGGTTAAAAAGGGCACAACGGCACCCCCTTTCGGCGGCACGGCGTACGCCACTCGAAAATGGCCTAGATATAACCCTGCGATATACATGTATGTTGTAGAGGGTTGTGAACTAGAACTCTCCACAACACTGAGTTGAACCACTAGAACCACACCACTGAGTGGTGGTGTGATGAAATTGGACTTCATTTCCATTACGCAATGTATTTCAGGAGATGGTTGGTACCACAAATACCGTCTGTTGCAAGAGCATCTTTTAGCATACGACGTTAGACCAATAGAGTTATGGTGTATATTAAACTTTGAAATTCATCTTTCGTTTCTACTTCATACGTACGAAGTGGAAATTTAAAAATTCAAGATGCACCATAACTCCCTCGACGCAATGGTTCCTGGGCGAAAAATGACGTAGCCAGCGAATTACTTTGTCGAACCAGCGAGTAGAATGCCTCATAGAGGATTTTTCAGGAATATGCATTTTTGTCTCCCATTGCGTGAACACGCCGTATTAGTTGTGCTTAGCGGTACTGTTTCCACGAAAGATATCCGTAGTAAATAATCATATGAATGGATACAATATCGCCGAAAATAACACGAAAATTCGGGATTTTGTGGCGGTCGTCTGCTTTCTGCTTATAGGCCAAGCCGAAGTCGAATGTTCGCTTCATTGTCTATCACCCCGTGCAGATAAGAAATCACGCCTGTTAACAGCGTAATCGGCCATTGAATCAGCATAAGCCATTGTCAGAAATGCCACAATGTGGCTTAGTAACAGAGTTCTTTGTCTGCTTCGCCTAATTCATGCATACATGTAGTTCTCTATATCCAACCGCCAGTTCAGCATGTCGTTCGTCGTTCACGTGCTTTTGTGACTTAAGTGCTACCGGTTACTGGAATAAGTGAATATGTTTCATTATGGGCCTGTGAATGACTTGGATTATAGCCGACAAATAATTTTTTCGTTGATGGGATTTCAGTGCTGCTGTGGAATTTTCCCATAGATCCTAATCCACAATGCCATAGCTACGCAGGCTGCCGCTAGGCTGCCGTAGGTAGCCCAGCGGTAGCCATTTATTTCGGATGGAGGGATGCATCCCTCTGTTCCGAAACAAACGTTCTTTGATAATTCTTTCAGCTGGCACTCTTCTACATTCCGGATCCACATTTCAGCTGGAGAAGGGGGATCATGTAGGCCTAAACCTGCATCTCCACTCCAGAATTCTCAACTCCTAAGAGTACGTTTTCCCCCTTGCATCGCTCGCCCAGAAAGCTCTGGGTCTTACATAACATGATATGCTAAAAGACGCACTGACAGCAGGGACATTTGTGGTACCAACCATCTCCAGAAATACATTACGTCATGGAAATGAAGTCCAATTTCGTACTTCGTTTTTCGTCAGATTTGTGAAACCTCCCTATTATCATGTTTTATCATGTAGATGTACCCAACTGGTCCTCCATAGAAACGCCAAGTAATTCTGAAAAAAGGTGTTGATGCCAGGCATATGACTTTTCGTCATTTAGAGGAGGAGGGGGTCCAGAGAGAGATGAAAACATTTTGTCTCTCTGGGCATCGAGCAATTTTGAGATGATCGCCAATTCCCTTTTTAAACTTACCTCTAATTCTGACGGGTCTAACTTGCCAGAGTAGATATATCCCAGCAGATGTTTGAAAGCTGTGGGGGCATCATCTTCTGGTAGAGGGGTATGAAGTACCACTTTGTTATTCTCTGGTTTGGCTTCACGGAAGTTGCCACTAAACATCGCCCTGAAATGAACAAGAGAGGGGGTAAGAAATCACAGGGTTCCTGCACATTTTCCTGAGTAAAATTCCATGATATTTCAATGATTTTCCAAAGCAAAAATTTTCAAATGCCAAGACATGTTTTGGTTGAATGGTTTTGGTGACGAGGATGCCTAGCTATGTATTCCCTTATTTGGAACGGTTGATGCATGAGGCGAGGGAAGCACGTTGCCGTCAGGCGGCCGCTGGAGGCCGAGAGCCGCCGGGAGTCGGGGAAGTTTTTTAGCTACTGGCACAAAAATAAGGACAATCAGTTTTTTATACACAAAAAGTCAAAATTCCATGGTTTTCACAGACTTCATTACCCGGTATTAGGAAATCACATAATTCCACAACTTTCCAGACATGGAAAACACTCTTCTAAAATTCAAAGATTTTCAATGGTTTTCAAGAGCCGCGGGAACCCGGAATGAGAGATGCATAATAATCATGATAATGGTTGGTTTCGATCACAATTTTTAAAAAATTTCGGCAAATTTCACTTGGAAGTTAGGCCTAAAAAAAAAGGTGTGGTTCCGGTAACAAGATCTCCTTCAGGAAGGGTCGGTCGGGAATTTAAAAAAAATTTTGCTCTGCTTTTTTACTCCTGAACTTAGCGTTTTTTTATGGCTGGTGATATTTACCCGGCAGCCGGGTACGCAGTGGTGAAAAAACGTCTTGTTTGCCCGGCCGCCGGTTACGCACTGTGGTAAATATGTCTTGCTTGCTCGGCTGCCGTTTACGCAATGAGGAAATCCGTCTTGCTTACCCGGCTGCCAGTCACGGAGTGACAGCTTTTGTCGTTATTTTAACGGCAATTGCCGGGTAAAGAACGCATAAAAATTTCCTTCGGTAACCGGCTGCGGGTCAATATAAACATGGAACGTAAAACTGGCGCATGTGGCTTGTCGGGTGTAAAAGTAATAATTATTCCTTATCATGGCATAAGTTACGTATTCGTTAGACACATTCAGGCTGACTTTGGGAATCTGATGGGAAATTAAGGATGTGTTCCTCGGAAACGGATTTTCGGCAAAGAAATCTTTGTTCCAGATAAATGGCATCGCCTCTCCGGCCGCCATTTTCTCACTAATGTGAATAAAGTCCCATCAAAAACAGAGGAACCTGGCAAACGTCGGTGAAACAGCAGCCGGTTAAACAAAGGAATTTTTGTCCACTGCTTGACCGGCAGCCGGCTAAATACGACCGGCAGCCGGGTAAATAGTCACTTCGTTTTTTTATATTGTATTGCATTGTAATGAATAGGAAATAGAAATTGGGTTTCTAAGGTGAAAGACATTGCTTCCTACCAGAATCGAACCCACGGAACCTCGCATGAGGCATCAATCGCCAGCACTAAGGGGCAGCACGCCTTAAACCACTAGGCCAAATCCCCATCTTAAAAAAGATGATGGTTCAATGGCCCATGTTTAATAAACGAGGCGTCCATTGCATTGTAGGTGTAACTAACTTTCTAGCCCGACGGTTAATTAAAATGTCAATTTATGTCACAATCCTGTCATCAATTTCAAAACTTCGATGTTCTGACGGTAGATGTCGACACATAGCATACTCGGTGAGTTCGTTCGAGTCGATTAGGCCTGGTTTTAGCTAAGTTTTGGCCCTTTGAATGCGACGTGTTTGGGGTGAAAATCTGGTCTCGGCGCTTGCTCACCTTGTCTTTTTTAATTATAGTAGGACTACTACCCCCAACGTACATTTTACCCTATTTTGTGACAAAGCTCGGGCCGCCTGTGGTTACATAAGTCCGAGTGCCTAGGCCACGAGAATGAAAGTTTCTGTTTTGCGTCCGGAAAAAATGAAAAGTGATGAGGCTTTTTTTCATTATTCATTATTTTATTTCTACAAGCAACAACAGCTTTCCATCCAAGTCATCAAAACATCTTAGAGCATGACACTTTTCATTCATTTACTAGTATCTTGAGTAGAGTAGTAAATGAATGAAAGCATGACAAGGTCTTCGTAGCCAGCTCCGACTACTGAAGGTGAGGCGCAAGATGTGTTTACTGTGCAGATTTGACGATATGGATGCTTGAGAATAGCATTTGTTGTGTTTTGTGCGATTTTTGGGGGATTTTTTTTGGTAATAATGAAAGGGGCTGTTCACTTAAGGCTCAATTGTACAATATAAATCTAAGAATTACATTGCCCTGGCCTCTTTCTTGCTTATGTCCTACTCCCCTGCCTGACTGCACAAGCCTGTACTGGAGAGTCTACTCAGGCCAATAGGCCAAAAATGTGGTTCTTGGGATTTTGTAAAATTGACCCTTAAGTGAACAGCCCCTTTGAAATAATGAACTTTATTGGGGTGCGTTGTCGGGACATGCGGGCGGTGGACGCAAAACAGGAACTTTCATTCTCATGGCCTTAGGGCAATTCCACGGTCACAGACGTGACTATTTTTCACTTATTCAATTCAGTGCTGTTTCTGCAAAATTTAGAACCACAGAAAGATGTACCCTGCATCACGTCATGCTAAATTCCTTTACCTCGCGGCCAGGAATTGGCGGGAAGGGCTTTGCGGGGCGAATTTGACGTTTCAAAGGGCTTTTTCAGGACACATGGCCCACACTAGGCAGGGGGAGCGTGTCTTTACATTGTATGGTCCCGTGGGCTTTCTGCGGGGTTATGGGTGAAATAGGGGGGCTTACTCGGGCCCTGCCATTGCGGCCCGAAACCCCCCTTTAAGTACCCGCAATTTTTGGTCCGCTGATGCGGTCATGCTAATTACCGTCCTCCACAGTCTACCACCACACCTTTTGTACTGCTATTGTATCGTCATCAACCTCAATAGTTCTTTAAAATATCTTTTTCTTTCTCTCTCTCTCAAAAATAATGTAAACCGCATCCGAATCGCTGATCATATCACAGAATATTCTGTTTCTTGTCATCGTCCACCACCACGATTCGTCAGTCAGCGCCACCGTCGGGCGGTGCGTTCGGGAACTACGTTGTCATCAAACCTGGTTCCATGGGCATCCGAGGGTGGCGCTGCTGAAGAATCGTGGTGGTGGACGATGACAAAAAACTGAATATTCTCAGCAATTCTGATGCGGTGTACATTATTTTGTTAGAGAAAATAAAGAAAACGGTGTTTCTTAAAGAAATATTGAGGTGGATGACGGTACAATAACAGTAGCCTACAAAAAGGGTGGCGGACGGTAATTAGCATGACCCCGCTGATGTGCTATGCACCTCGTGGGATGTGGGACTGGGAGTGACACCCCCCACCCCCCCCCCCC